>JAOEHV020244618.1:0-12491 GCA_025447995.2 Isaurus tuberculatus | reverse complement strand
GCCTAGTGGTATGGCGCGGGGCTCTTGTCCAATTTTGTTTTATAGGTTTTTAGATAAACTATTGATACCCCCTAAAAATTCGCCTTAGTAGATCAGTTGTCGTTATGGCCTAGTGGTAAGGCGGGGGGCTCTTGTCCAAACTTTTTTTTTATAAGTTTTCAAATAAACTCTCTTGTTATCCCCTAAAATTTCCCTTTAGTAGATCAGTTGACGTGATGGCCTAGTGGTAAGGCGCGGGGCTCTTGTCCATTGCTTTTGTTTTATAGGTTTTTAGATAAACTATTGATAGCCCCTAAAATTTTGATGTAGTAGATAAGTTGACGTGATGGCCTAGTGGTAAGGCGCGGGACTCTTATCCATATCTTTTGCTTTATAAATTTTTAGATAAACTATTGATACCCCCTAAAATTTTGTATTAGTAGATCAGTTGACTTGATGGCCTTGTGGTATGGCGCGGCACTCTTGTCCATGTCTTTTGCTTGATAAATTTTTAGATAAATCATTGACACCCCCTAAAATTTTGATTTAGTACATCAGTTGACGTGATGGCCTAGTGGTAAGGCGCAGGACTCTTGTCCATGTCTTTTGCTTTATAAATTTTTAGATAAACCATTGACACCCCCTAAAATTTCCCTTTAGTACATCAGTTGACGTGATGGCCTAGTGGTAAGGCGCAGGACTCTTGTCCATGCCTTTTGCTTGATAAATTTTTAGATAAACCATTGACACCCCCTAAAATTTCCCTTTAGTACATCAGTTGACGTGATGGCCTAGTGGTAAGGCGCGGAACTCTTGTTCACGTCTTTTGCTTGATAAATTTTTAGATAACCATTGACACCCCCTAAAATTTCCCTTTAGTACATCAGTTGACGTGATGGCCTAGTGGTATGGCGCGGGACTCTTGTCCATGTGTTTTGCTTGATGAATTTTTAGATAAACCATTGACACCCCCTAAAATTTCCCTTTAGTACATCAGTTGACGTGATGGCTTAGTGGTAAGGCTCGGGACTCTCGTCCATGTGTTTTGCTTTATAAATTTTTAGATAAACTATTGATACCCCCTAAAATTTTGAATTAGTACATCAGTTTGGCATGATGGCCTAGTGGTATTGCGTGGGACTCTTGTCCATGTATTTTGCTTTATAAATTTTTAGATGAACTATTGATACCCCCTAAAATTTGGTATTAGGAGATCAGTTGATGTGATGGCCTAGTGGTATATGGCGCGGGCCGGGACTCTTGTCCATGTATTTTGCTTTATAAATTTTTAGATAAACTATTGACACCCCCTAAAATTTTGAATTAGTACATCAGTTGACGCGATGGCCTAGTGGTATGGCGCGGGGCTCTTGTCCAATTTTGTTTTATAGGTTTTTAGATAAACTATTGATACCCCCTAAAATTTCACCTTAGTAGATCAGTTGACATGATGGCCTAGTGGTATGGCGCGGGGCTCTTGTCTAATTTTGTTTTATAGGTTTTTAGATAAACTATTGATACCCCCTAAAATTTCGCCTTAGTAGATCAGTTGTCGTTATGGCCTAGTGGTAAGGCGGGGGCTCTTGTCCAAACTTTTTTTTATAAGTTTGCAGATAAACTCTCTTGTTATCCCCTAAAATTTCCCTTTAGTAGATCAGTTGACGTGATGGCCTAGTGGTAAGGCGCGGGGCTCTTGTCCATTTCTTTTACTTTATAGGGTTTTAGATAAACTATTGATACCCCCTAAAATTTCTCTTTAGTAGATCAGTTGACGTTATTGCATACTGGTGTGGCGCGGGGCTCTTGGTCATTGCTTTTGGTTTATCGGTTTTTAGATAAACTATTGATACCCCCTAAAATTTCCCTTTAGTAGGTCAGTTGACGTGATGGCCTGGTGGTAAGGCGCGGGGCTCTCGGTCATTGCTTTTGTTTTATAGGTTTTTAGATAAACTATTGATACCCCCTAAAATTTCCCTTTAGTAGATCAGTTGACGTGATGGCCTAGTGGTAAGGCGTGGGGCTCTTGTCCAACTTTGTTTTATAGGGTTTTAGATAAACTATTGATACCCCCTAAAAAATTGATACCTCTAGGGATAAGATTAACTCAGCTTTTGACCATTTCTAATGTACACAAGTTTTTTTTATAAGGAATCTCATCTTTGACTTCAGCCTCGAGTTGGTAACTTAAAGGTGATTGGAATTTCTTTGTAAATACAGCATATAGGCTTCTAAGGGATGGATTTTTGACTTATTTTAAAATTATGAGGGACCAAAACTTCTGGAGTTCTGGAAGACACCGCGCGGAGTGTAGATTTATGTGATTTTATTTGAACTTGTTTTTGTTCTGAGTTTTAATTAAATATAATACAAAACATAATTTGTTGATTTTTTTATAATTTTGTTCAAGATAAAGCAAGGAAATCACGACAAAGGCGTAAAATTTGGACGAAACCCAAATTAACGACTTTCATTTTTAGTTTGAAATGAAGGTCAAAGACATTCATCCAGTGACTTTTACTAAGAATGTTGTTTAGTTTTTGGCCAAATTTCAGCCTCAGAGATAAACAACTGAGTTGCTTATATAAACAAAACAGCGTATTGGGCTCATTTATGGCAATGTGAAAATGGAGCTTTAGCGGTTTCGGGCTCAAATCCCTGAAAAGGTATAAATAAACATAAATTTGCATAACAAACAAGTGCGCTCTTTGTTTATGAGCCAACTTATTTCTGTCCAGCGGACTTGCACCATCCAACATGGCGGAAGAATCTGTTCTTTTAGAGGTCATAAACACAAAATACAAGAAAAATCAAGGAATTCTTCGTCTTCTCACAAGAAAACTCATATGGATCCCGCAGGGACACATTGAATCGAAAATCAGCGCATTGTACTCTGAGATTAAAGGTAAGATTTATTTTTAAAAGGCCGAAATACACCGGTTAGTTTTTGGGTCATCGACACGTCGCCGGTTTGTCTGTAATGATTTTAGATGTCTGGGATTTCTCGTATAATATTTCTTTTGATCATGTATCATCTTTTTGTGATAAAGCAGCTGAAGCGTTGTAATTAAAAAGGGAAATTTTCTTCTAAAGTTATTTACGTCAATGGACGTTATTGTACTCCTGCAATTTAATGTCGTACGGGGTTCAGATATATTTTTTTTCAATGTTGTGTATGTGTGATTGTCATATCATGCGTGACTGCAATAAAAAAAAAAGCAACGAGTTTGGTATGCAAAACAATTTTAGCGATAAAATGATAAGAAAAAAAACCTTTTATCAAGATCATTTTCTAGTCTCAGTAATCGAGTCTTTTACACTTAGGTATAAGTCTATAAAAATTATTGTCTAAATCCGATTGACCTCCACTAGGCACATGGTTACTTATCGATGATAATAATAGTAATGATAATAACATTAATAATAATAATAGTAATAATAGAAACATTGATACTTTATTTACTCATGGATTTCTATTTTTTTACTTAAGAAATAGAGGTTTATATCTCCAGTTTCTATAAACATGCAGATGAGAGTCATTTGACTCCCCCTGGATGGGACATTAATCCATTACAAGTTAGCTCCCAGCCGAAGCTGGTACTCATTTATCATTATTGTAAGGATGGAAAGCTGAGTAATCTTTGGCAGAAAAGAAGGTCATACAAATGTTCAAACTTTGGCATAGGCGGGAATCAAACCATGACCTTGTTTGGGGAAGGTATTGAGATCGTACCAACTGCGCCAACCATGCCGCCTTTCCTAAATCTTTCTAAGTCAATTAAATTTGCAGTAGTACAGTACTATTGATGATAAGAAAACAAATAACTGATTTTGGTTATAAATTTTTATTCTAGTTCAGAGAATAAGTCCAGAAGGAAGTTCAAAGATTCAGCTCCAAATTGTGTTACATGACGGTAACTCTCACAGTTTCCAGTTCACTAACAGTGTTTCCCATCATATGGCTAAGAAAGATCGAGATGAAGTTAAAGATTTACTTGCTCAGCTTATACCAGCTCATAGACAAAAAGCTGGCAAGGAACTGGAAGAAAAGAAAAAGTGAGTTTTTTATTACTAGGTTTAACCTGTAGTCAAATACTTAACAATTACAGCTGTACGACAAATTGACTTAGAGTCCAGCTGGGTCAAAGATTAATTGTTTTGTCTATCTACTCAGAGCAGGTGAAGCCAAAAATCCTAATTGTTTTAATGCCACCAAAGGTCTTGGATTTTTTTTTTATTTAATTGTCTGTTGAAACTTATTAATATATAATTATTATCATGATTCTTGTTTTAAAACAGACTACTAAAAAGTAACCCAGAGTTGTACCAACTTTACAAAGACCTTGTTGTGAGTGAAGTGATCACCCCAGAAGAGTTTTGGACCAACAGAGCAAAGGTTAGTTTGTGTTTTTTGCTAGACTAAAGCTGTATTTCCTCAACTGCATTTAAACAAAATTAAGGGCATGAACTCACATTTCAAGTGAGATTTATTGTCTCTACAACTATTCCTTCATTGATGAATTATATATGCTGATTGGTCTGACTCTTTTAGCCAGGATGGAATTTGTTGATTCAAATAGTTTTTTGGTATTCATTGATTTCTTAAACGAGGTCAGGTCACTCTGTTCTGTCACTGGCTTACTAGCATACTTACCTTGTGATATGTCAATGTTTGTAATGACCAAATACTGTATTGTGAAAAAAAAAATCTTGTTTTCTTGTCTGCAAGTTTGATAATAAAAGTTCTATTGCATGTTTTTAATTTGTTTTATTTAAAAATTCTAGGTTTCAGAATCAAGTGCACAGCCAGCAGAAGTGTTGAGTCAGTCTGTAGGACTATCATCAGCTTTCTTGGTATGTTTATTATTATAGTGATGATGATAATGAATTGATGATGTTGATAATAATTTAAATTATGATGCCAGTGTTAAGAATGATGATGATGTCAGTGATGATATTAAGCTATAATCCAACAACAGTTCCAGCAATGCCTATGACATAAGCTGCCAACTAAAGCATTGATGATCATTGGAAACAATTTGCTTTGTTTCTAACGAACCATTATATGCCTTGAACATTATGGTAATTTTGTAATGATTGTCCCCGTTAAGATTGACCTGATCCTAATGGCATCAGTTTCAAAGCTGTCTAATAAGAATCTGCCTAATATTGCCTTGTGCCGCTCACAATTTTTTCCTTATTCATTTCAGGCAGACATGCGTGCTGAGAGTTCAGGATGTAATGAACTAAAATATAATCTTAATGCAGATACTATTGAAGCAATTTTCAAGACTTACCCAGCAGGTTCTTTTAGTACTCATTATTTCATAAAAAAGCTAGTACACTGTAGTATTGTTTTTCTTTAGAAGTGATGGCTTGGTTAGTTTTGGTGTTAGACCGTGCGAGATGGTAGCAAAATGTCAGGGAAGGCAAGGCCTTTTCTCATCAATCTTGCTGAAAGACACCACCAGAAGCAACACGAAGTTAGAGCCCCCCCATTGTCAAAACTGACAGGATTGGACTGACTGACTGACTGACTGACTGACTGATTGACTGACTGACTGACTGACTGACTGACTGACTGACTGACTGACTGATTGTGGGGTTCTTACTGTTAAGCTATTAAAATCATATTCCATGTATCTATTAAAATCATATCATATCTGTTAAGTTATTAAAGTCATTCACACTTCACTCTGACGAAAGACTACGGTCCGAAACATCAGCTTTTTTTCAATCTTTTAGCTATGGTGTAAAACTTACAAATTTATCAAACTGTTTCTTTAGAAACATTGATGCAGCATCCCATTTTATCACATTTATTAAAATCATGACTGACTCATGGCAAACAATCTCTGTGTGAAGAAGCTTCAATCTAAAAGATTATAGTCACAGTCTGGCACAGGGTTTAGAAAGTTTTTTTTTTTGCTTTAATTAGAGTTGCCAGCATTTTAGGGCTAGGATGCATAATTCCCAACCGAAATCTAACAGAGTACTTGACCCATGTCCCCCCTTACACACAAACCCACCCACATCTAGCTGTCAGTATCTGACCCTCCTCCTTTCAAGAAAAAGAAAATTAGTGTTGTAGATTACTGTGAAGTTGAACAATTAATTGTTTGTGATTTAAAGATTACTAATTGCACTTTATGCAATTTTTAGTTAAAGAAAAACATAAAGAAGTGGTCCCACATGAGGTAAGATTGTCCAGGAAATTTATCAAGACCTATTTCATTAAACTATGTTCTAGGTAGTGATTTCCTTGCAAAATTTCCTGTTTCTTTTCTGTTTTTGCTAGCTCTTGTAACAGTTTAAAACACAGTTTTTTTAATAAAGGCCTTTTGTCTTGTAGATGTCAGAGAAAGAGTTTTGGACAAAGTTTTTCCAGTCTCATTATTTTCATAGAGACAGACTCAACTCACGACCTACAGCATCTGATATGTTTACAGAATGTGCAAAGGTTGATGAACAAGGTATGAATTTGAAGGGAAAAAAAATGAAACGAGGGAGGGAGGGAGGGAGCGAGCAAGCGAGCGAGCGAGCGAGGGAGGGAGGAAGGAAGGAAGGAAGGAAGGAAGGAAAGGAAGGAAGGAAGGAAGGAAAGGAAGGAAGGAAGGAAGGAAGGAAGGAAGGAAGGAAGGAGAGGGGTTCAGCGAGAGGAGGGCAGGTTGGACAGGGGGAGGTAACCTCAAAGATGAAGGAGTGGAGTTTAATAAAGCATGTTTATTTCTCCAGAGCAATTGAAAGCAGGAATGTCACAGATAATGAATCCACTGATAGATCTGACAAGTCCTTCACCACTTCCTGAGGAGGTGAGTATCGTTTTGACAAATTCCTAGTTTTTAAACAGATACTGCACTCAGCTAAGCCTTTTTATTAATATAAAACTATTCATTCTGTTATTTCTCTCTTGCAAATACTCTCATTCACAAACTTTATTCTTTTTTAATTGTTATTCGCAACACCTTGTTGATTTTCATTCCATTGCGTATCTAGCATTATTTTATTTCTAAAATTTTATGTAATAGATTCCCAAAGGTTCTTTTAACAAAATTGTAATTTACAATGATAGTACTACAACCATATTTATTTAATAATTATTTTGTAATCAAAATTCACTTCCTTTAGAAATAAAGGTGATAGAAGTCTAATTGCCAAAAATGTCAAATCTTTTTTATATTTCTATTAATCACTTTTTTCATCAGGGTTACGGACTCAGCAACCCTGATCAGGATAGTGCAGGAGGAACAAAATCAACTCAATCATTATTTCGTCGCCTAAATCATCATAGTCTAATGGTCCTGAACAGCACCACAAAAAAGTAAGTTTGGAATATATAATCTAGGTTGCAGAGTATGCTTTATGCACCAGGGAAAAGGTAGCTGTCAATGATATACATGTAGGTTCTGTTATGAAGTTTTCTTTGGGGAGTCAGGTTGGCCTAGTGGTTATCACCCACGCCTCCCACCACTATAAACCCGAGTTCGAACCCTCGGGTTTGCATGTGGGCTGAGATTTGTTGATCTCAATCTGGCTCCAAGGGTTTTTCTCCAGGGTCACCGGTTTTCCTCCCTCCAAAGAATTAACAACCACTTAAACATTTGCCTCTGGCTAGGGGGGTTGGGCAGCCACACCCTGCATGTAAAGACGTTAAAAATAAAGTGTTTACCTACACCCTCATTACTGTCATCATGAACTTTACTAATGTCAATGTCGTCTTAATCAGTAACAAAATTATAATCTTCATGACTCATTATTTTTCTCCCCATCATTAATTTTTCACCATCATCATCATTGTCGACATCATTGTGCTCACCATTTTTAGCACTGCCTCTAGTCACTGTCATCACTATTTGTTGGCTACTACAAATTAATGACAATAGAAAGGAAAATAGACAGTAAACTTTTTCTACATCCCATCATATGTACTGTGATTATCATTACATCTTTCAGTATTGTAATTAGCATCAGTATCATCATCAACTTATATCCCCAGCATCATCATCATCATCAATATCATCATCATCATCTTAAATCCCCAGCATCATTATCAACTTATATCCCCAGCATCATCATCATCATCTTAAATCCCCAGCATCATCATCAACAACAATATCACCACCATCATTGTCATCATCAACAATAACACCATTATCGACATCAATTTCACCATCATCATCATCATCATCAATACCACTATCATCATCATCAACAACAATATCACCACCATCATCAGGAGGAACATAACCAAAGGTGTATTTTTTACTTCTCATCACATAATCAGACTTTTGAAAATTTCCAAGCTACCACAAGGGAACCAACTGTATATTTTTTTTGTTATTGCAAAAGAAAGAAGATGACTAATGTGGACCCTCATTCCACTATTTCCTTAGCTGCTTTTTCAGGTGAAATACATTTTAGTTTTAACCATATTTTGACTGATTTCATTATGTAGACCAAATGTTCAAAAGGAACCATCCAATATTGTTCCAGTTGCTGAGCAAAATGGAGAAATCAAAGATGAACCATTAAATAAAAAGGTTAGATTCTTTTGACACATTGCGTGTATTATGTTTTCCTATTACTGGGTAGTAAAATAAAACAAAACCAGCATTGTAATATTTAAAGTTTGATAAGTGTCATATCCATAGCTCTTTAGTAACTCTTCCACTGTTGTGTATTGACTGTAGGTTCGAGTCAGAGAAAACATTCAGTATGAAGATTTGTCTGAAGTCAAGAGACCAGATCCCCCCTGTCTGAAGATAGCTGATACAGAGCGGTATTCTCAGGGGCCCTTCCCTAGTACAGTGCAGGTAAGAAAATTAGGGTCCCTTCTTTTAGGATACATTTTTCTCTTATAAGACAGGTTTTCCCACAAAATGTTATTCAGGCAACATGAGATGGAAGTATTTTTGGTTAGAATTAGAAAGTGTATTTTCTTTTGAAGTGCATTGTTCAGTAGGTAACACTTGTGATTTGATCAATTCTAGGTTGAAATGTTCAAATAGAGCAGGATTCTGAGTATAGAACATTTGTTAGAGCCAAACCAAGTTGATTTGTTGGGGCACAGATTTTTTTCAAAATAATTTGGGTCAGTCGGTCGGAAAAAAAATGAAAATAAAAAAATATATATATGTAATTTACAAAATGGCTTCTAATTAATTTAAACGTTTTCATATTGTGAGAGAGAAATCGGCAAGCAGAACAACCAAAAACTGAACTTAAAATTGAATGATCACTCTTGCTTTTTTTTTTTGCATTTGGGAAAAATGAGGGTCGGTCAGATCCGTGCCCCAACAAATCAAAGTTCTTGGTTTGGCCTTAGAGGAACATAAGCAAAACAGTCTCTACATAGAATTGATTAATCTACATAGAATTGATTAAATCAAACATTTTAGCTGTGGCTGGCAAACTTTAAGAACGTCTTTTTAAAAAAAATAATCAACAAGTACCAAGATTTTATCTTAAATTGACCAGTTGTTGAATACAATCTTTCTTGGCCTTATAAACACATGACAAATGTTTGCTTTTATGGAGAGCCTTGTTGATTTGCTTATAGTATATTATTCATCAGAATGGAAACTCAGCCCAGTGTACCAGCAATGGTACAGTAGATGTACAAACTGCCTTACAATACTGTCAGTATGAGATGTATCATTGGCAGCCTAACTTACCTATGGTAAGTATCAAATCTTTTCACCACTTATTTAGATTAGGAACCCCCTACTGAAATACCATCCCCTCCCCCTTTTTACTCAAATAATACTGCTAACATAAAATTGTGATGATGACTATGTTGGTGGTGGTTATGCATGATGATGAAGAAGACAACAACAAAGATGATGATGGTTGTGATAATGATGATGACAACGACATCAACTAAGATGGTGGTGGTGATGTTGATGATTATGATGTTGATGGTGGTGATGATGATGATGATAGTGGAGATGATGATGATAATGAAGGTTGATGAAGATGATGGTGGTGATGTTGATGATTATGAATGTAGATTGTGGTGATGATGATGATGATGATGATTGTGGAGATAATGATGATAATGAAGGTTTAGATAATGGAAGTGATGATGACTATGGTGATGATGATGATAATGATGATGTTCATAGTTTCACTCAAGATTTTGCTAGTCAAAAATGTTTATGCCTATGAAATTTTAGACACACATTTTAATTGACACATGAAACAATTTCAGGTTCTTCCGAGTGAACTCGCTTGCCACGTACTCACAGAGTTATCCCCAGGTGGAGCACTGATGAATTCTTCGAGTAATGCTAACTTACAGCGTGAGTAACACAAACTAATATTGTTCTAATTTGTTATTTAGATTGATTTGTTTTAAATATGGATTGGCAATGAGTGAGCTTTTTTTTGGAAGAGATTTCGCGTAAAACATGGCAACAAATTGAATTTAATATATCAGACCTGTAAAGTGCTTGTAATTTTTATTTTTTTGCACTTGCAATTTGCTAAACTATATATAAAGACCCTGAGAACGAATTGATTACACCGCCATCAGTAGCTTAAGATACTGAAGGACATATAGGTTAATTAATCGGAGTCTGGAGGCTGAAGGTCCAATCATTTTAATTGGTTACTTAGTTAATCGGACAAAATGAAGTTAAGTAATACTGATTGAAAATCTGTTTTCAGGAAAGAAATACTATAGACTATAAAAAGCAACCCCTCTTGGAGCAACCAATCAGAATGCAGGTTCTATAATAGGTCATTATTAGAGTAATGCTAATTCATTTAGAATTTGCTATCTTAGGTTAATAAAATTACCGAGTAGAAAATGAATACGTGGCACTCAATTCAGCAGCAAGTTGCTATGGCAATTCTATTTTTTAGAGACGGTACCTACGTCATTACAGACGGAGCTGAAGCAGCATTATAACGCGTTGGGGGAGCTACTGAGGCATTTCTGGTCCTGTTTCCCAGTGACGTCACAGTTCCGTGAAGAAAAGGTATATTGCGTCAAATCACATTAAACTTACTTGCAAGACACTCCTAGAAATTTGATTGCTAGATCATAGGGTTTGGACAACTTCTGTTTTTTAAATCAAATCTAGGTTGAAATGTTTTAATTTTTATATGGTGTTCTTTAGAGAAACATTGTACAAACTGGTGGTGATATCTTCACCATTACAAAACTTCACTTTAATTCCACTAAAAAGATAAAAATGCCGACGATGATGGCAATGTTGGATAAACAGATTAAAAATTCTACGACGCCGCACCTTCTTTAAACCAGTTGAGTTTTTAGTCTGAATAAGGACACAACGTGTACTACTTTCAATTTTACTAGCCAAACAAGGTTTTTGATTTGGAAGTTTCACGCGTAGCCTTTTGTCAGAGCAAATGTAGTTTAGACAACTCAAGGTTAAAATGTTTAGTCAAGGCCGTAAATAACGTAGGGAGCTGATATTTCGAGCGGTAGCCCTCTTGGCTTTTTAAAAAACTATTCAAGTATTGGTAGCTAAACGTTTGTCCTTGTCTTTGTGAACGAAACACCTGAGTTTTTAGCTGGTCGAAATTCCTTCCGGCACTGTTCATTACAGTCTCATTTCCGAGTGTTTGTTATTGTGTTTATATCACCCTATTTCTCCTCCTAGGTTGTCCGCATGGGGCAAAGTTTAGAGAAGTACCGAGATGCTAAACTGTCGCAGTTTGAGAGCAAAGTGTCAAGTGAAAACCCACACGTAGGTCAACAGATTAGGCATAAAACGTTAAATGCGTTAGATTGTCTGCTACAGTGGCTCACGTATATTTCAAACATTAAGAAATGCCCTCAGTGAAACAGACAGACCACAACACCGGGATCACTACCTTACTCTTTTCGATAAGTGTGTGGTTAAGTCCCTTAATAGAGTGTCGGGAGACTGGATCTACGATTTAACATCCTTATCCGAGAAGACGCGAAGGTCTAACCATTTGCAGATGTTAGAGCAAAGGCAGTACCTTCTCCTCGATTATTTTAAGACCCTGAGTTTTGGTACGTCCTGGAATCGAATCATAGAACGTTAAGGGAAGGGAGGGAGGGGGGTTAAGAGAGTTGCCAATGGACGTTAAGGGAAGGGAGGGAGGGGGGTTAAGAGAGTTAGCTATGGATGTTAAGAAAAAAATGCTTAGAAACACGGACTTTGATGAAGGACAGACTGGTGTCGCTGCATTTCCAGACTTTCCTACAGAACCAGTCAGAATGTCTTCACCTCCCTCTGGTACATCAGTAAATAATACTTAGTAAAACCGGTTTCATCTGAGGTTGGAGACCAGCAAATTTCAAGAAGTTATGATGTTTTTTTCCCTTCAGCCGTTTTTGCCGATCGTTTGCACGTGGCAATTATAGATTGGCACGAAGGCTCCAGAGGAATTACCGTTTAATGTTTCAAACCCCGTGGGCGGCCTGGCTTGCGCAGTTGATAAGATCTTTGCCTTCCAACCACAAGGTCCCAGGTTCGATTCCTCGGCTCTGCCAAAATTTGAACATTTGTGTGACC
>JAOEHV020244617.1:9404-19455 GCA_025447995.2 Isaurus tuberculatus | reverse complement strand
TTTTCAAAAATATTTAAAATGTTTATGTCTATTTAGAAAACACGAAAGATACATGTAGACCAGGTGAGTATATCTTGTTTGTTTGAAGACAAATTCCAATACTTGTTACCCGCAATATGCTATTATATCAATTAAATGATGTTGCGGTCCAGCAGGCACACGTGGAAAATACAACTTTTGATAAAGAGTCATAAATTGATTCTTAATTGTCTTCAAACAACAGGCTATAGCTAGTTATGGCTGGATGATTATTAAGAGTCTCTTTCATGCTGTTAACCTGTACAATTGTTTATTGTTTATCTTCTGCAAAGAAAAGAGAAAAATTAATTAAACAACCCATATTTCTACCAAGTAGTACAAATTCTTTTTAGTTTCAAGTCTAAATTTTTTCGTTTTCAGCAGATTTTGATCCGTCAGTTTTTCTATGCCTTTCGAGAAGATGGCAGTGAACTACCTAATTATGCTTATCAGTATCGCTCGTTTCATTTCACAGGTTTAAAATGAAGTATTTTTACTGTACAAAAACGTCGATTCTTCTAGTAATATTGCGGTAAATTTCACTGCTCAGTAAATCGGGTTTTTAAGATTTCTGAGTGATATCAGTATACGAATCGAAAAAGAAAAAAATATTTCAACTCTTTTACTTCAGTGCAATATTTTTCTGTTTCTGATTACACGAGGTATAAGAATGTTCTTAGAAAATCTCTTATATTGTTTAGAGTAAACGAAGCGTTATAATTTAACAGAACAGACCTCCACCGAGTTTTCATTGTCATAACTTCATTAAGTAACTAAGTAGAAAGTAACTATAACTTTGTAACCAAGGTTTGTAACTGGCAGTCCGTTGACTTTCCGCCACATTCTTAAGTGTCCTTTGTTGTGGGGCTTTGACAAACCGCAAATATTTAACACACGGGGTGTTCTGTTGGTTCTTTATTTTCTTCAATATTATTCAGTTTAATTTCGATTCCCCACATTTGTACTTCGTGTACACTTGGTTTTAGTAAGAGAGCCTTAATACATACTGTTGCAAAGTTACTTGCAAGTTAAATCCATTCAATGATATTTTTTGATTGAAGAAAATTTGAATAGTTATTTCTAAAACCTTTTCAATTTTTATTTCTTTTTGTTTTTTTCTTTTAAACCAAAACGAATTTTTATGAAAGTGTTTTACTGGGGAAGCTAAGCCGATTAAAGATTTTTGCTTGCTCCCTCTTAAAACTTTAGCATGTCTCATCTTCGATCCGTTTAGGTATCGTTTGGAGGAAATATTTCTGGTTAGTTAATTTGCTTCGCATTGTCAGTTATCTTAGCCAAACTGAAAAGAACCTTGTTTGAATATCAGATTTAAAAAACGAACTAAACTTTTATACAAGAACATGAAAAGCCGGGGGGGGGGGGGTTATTTGCATAGTTACACTTTTCTGGATATGCTAACTTGCAAAGGAACTCTAAAAGTTTTTAACTGCATTTGACGATTTATTTGTTGCTGTTTCTTTCTCAGCAAGGGAGTTTTAGGGTAGCAATAAACACTGTTTACCGAATGCTTCCGAAAAAAATTTAATCCTTTTTTAAAAACGTTTATCAAGACCTCTAGAATGAAAAGGGTCCCTTAACGAGATAAACGTTATACTATGTTAACTCTTGAAAGCACGCTAAAGATTTCATACTTAGGTCAAAATTTACTTCATAAATGGCGAGCAATACAATGGTAGTCAAATACAAGAGAGAAAATACGACACACTCACCAGGAGATCTAAATTACAAAAGGAACTCATTGAGTTTAAACCACTGATGTGCATAAGTATTTAATGAACGTGTAAAGGAAACACAAACATTGCTCGACAACTGTAAAAAGTATACAAGTCGGTCAAAACAAGTCGGTTACCTGCAGTATTAACTCTTTATCACGCCATTTGGCTTATAAAGTTATAGTATCAAATATCTTATGACAATGAAAATCTCCGAGTTACACTGATACAGGGTTAGATTTTTTTCGAAATAAAGATTTTGCCACATATCGTAACGGTTGAGTAAGTTGAACATAAGGAGAAATCAAATTATTTTATACACCAAAACAAAGTGGGTTTCTGACACGAAAGCAGGCTTTTTGTTTCCGGCTGGATGCGTTTTAATTTCAGTCGAAAAACTTTATGAAGCATATCAACTGGCCCAGATGTTATCCGTAGTTTTTCTTTCTCTATGGAGATTACAAAAAAATGTTGCTGCATGAGATAGTCGGTGGTTAATTCTTCTTCTTCCTTATACGATTAACAATGAACAACAGGTATTTAATTGTTTGTTTTAAGCAGAAAGGATCAAGGCACGAGGTGCAATGCTTTTGGCCCGGATTAGTTTTCATTGGGTACAGGAACATTAACTTCATGGTACAGTTAATATTAACTTGTCTTTCTTTTACACTAAAATAGGATTCGACCAAATTTCTAGCAAGAGCGTAAGCTTTTTTTAAGGTGATTTAATTTCATTGACCGCAAGTTATATCAGTTCAACCTGTAAATCTCAATTTCCTCTAAACTTTCGAACTCTTTATATGCAAACTAACTGAAATGAATTGTAGTTAACAGTAGAACTAACCAATTAAATTATCTAGCGTTTAAATATAATTGTGGCTATTGAAAACGGGATAAAATCTCGTGAACAACTTTAAACTATAGCGTTGGGCTTATGATATATCACATTAAGTGGTGCAGTACAACAATTCAGTAAAAGCATGTGCTTTCGTTCATCATGACTGCACACAGCCCTTTGCCACTACTGGCATTTAAACAGGTGTTCTATCTTTAATAAAGTTGGTTAATAATCCTCAAAAAGTTGAAAAAAGAAATAGACTCCTGTTGAAAAAGCAACACTCGAAACGTCACTTCCTTACACTACTTACGGCAATGGTCCAAATATTTCAACCTTGAGCTGTCTATACATTTAGCATCGTTTTGGATATAAAAAGACTTATGCCTTTAGGTGCCTTGCTCTCTTTGTTTTGTTCAAATTCCATTGAGAGTCGGTTTGTTTGCGCTATCTCCGATCCGCCTTGCATATCCAGAACTGACGTGTCACTGCATGTAAGGCGCATGCTTGCTCAAATTGCTTTTAAAAAGCACGTGTAACTTCAAGAATGAAATAGTTCTTTACCAATAGTCCGACGAGAGTCCCATTCTGGAAAAATATCAGATTACACGCTTTTTTTTCTAAGAAACAGTAAATTTTGCCGAGGCTCATGGTTCTTAATTTTTGGCTGCTTCAGCCTCAATTTGTTCTTAATTTGTTCTTATTTCAGGCTGTGTTCATTCTTGTACAGTATCGTTGAAACACACGTGCAACAGTTGAAACTGATCGTACGAGGAACTTTTAGTATTATATGAATACATGTATCATTTGGGACAATGGTAGATATAAAAATAAATGAGAAACGGTGAATCTTTTTGTGTTTTTACTACATTGCGAACATAAATTACAAGATTCAGTAAATTTTCAACTAGTAACATTTTCACTTTTTTTCAGCCTCAGCCTGAGCTTGCTTTTAAATTGTTCTAAATTTTCGGCCAATCTGAGCCTCGTTGTTCTTATAAAGTTGTTCTTATAAAAAAGCGTGTTTTACAACTTTCTGGAAAATCCCGAAAGCCAGTTATTCTTTGTCGATTGCTTAACAAAAAAGCTACCAACAATACTGTGAACAGTACTCATTAAACCTTGCTTTCACAAAATATAGCTGCTCATTCTCTCCACTAAATAACCATAGCTTATTGCTGATGATGTTAATATAGTATATGTGGGCAAAACATTATTCCGTAAAAGACGTGTAGTACACAGTGCGTAAAACAGAGCATAGAAAAATAGAGTGGTTTTGCGCCAATTTTTTATGTTTAAAGCTGCAATTGCAAATTTAAGGCTTTTAACACATTTAAACTTTTATTCAGTTTATCAGTCCAAGTTTTATGTTGTAAACTGTAAATGAACCGATAGTAAAATGTTGCAGTCTTAAATGATTAAACTCTTACAGTACTGATCAGACAAACATCAAATGCCACTTAAATCCTGCAGAAACGTCGGGTTTGGAACATAAAACAATTTTTCATTGTTAGACCATAGAACTAGCATTATCGCAACTAAAAGAAATTATTAACGTATTTTAGAACACCGAAATCATTTATTCTCCTGTCGTTTCGCTTTAGCATTTGTACCAATGTAAAAATTTAGATAACCGTATGAGTTTTCTCAATGAAAAATGCTTGAAGTAGTGATTACAAATTAGTGTTAATACTAATAGAGATCAAGATTCATTTTGTAAAATACTTAACTATACAACAGTGACACTTTTAAAACCTGGCTTTTAACACTGAAAAATATAGCCTCAGCTTTGATGAACAGAACTGAAAAGATAGCGCAAGTCTTTTCTAAACCATGCAACATCTGCGTGGCGTCTCTTTTTTTCTTCTCAGCTTCATTAAAAGAAGATGTTAATAGACTAAGGAGTTGCTTAAAGCTTCCACTTTCAAGGCTAGCTAATTCTAGCGGGACGAGATATTTGTAGGTTTTAAGTCGCACTTGATTAAAGTAAACTCCACTTAACTTGAAGTTATGTAGGAAAATAACCTTCTTCAATTTTTTTTTCCGTCTTGTAAATTAAACAGCTGCTTTTGGTTCTTTAAAAAAGGTATTGGATTCTTCAGGGCAACGATAACCTTTACTATCTCAATACAGCTCTGTGTTAGTATTCTTTTATTACGATCGGCATGTGTTGCTTTTTACAACCAATAAGGTATTTATCTCTTGTTAAACTTTCTTTCAATTTATCTAAGCAGGTTTGAATTTAAAAACCCTGCTATTCAACTATTTACAAAAGGTCCTTTTTAAGTACAACATGAGACGAACGAACAGATAAAGAGAACAAGTTAAAATTCATAAATTAAACATCACCCCCATTATGAAGTAATATCAAAACAGCAGATTCATAATTGATAGAAGATTGCAAGCAAAGTCTGCTTGATAAGAATTCTTATCTAGAAAAACGAAAGAAAAGGTAAAGAAACACGCCTCATTTTCAACCTTAATAACGAGGCTTATCGTTCAGTCGGTGCAAGGCCGTGTTTTTAATTGCCCACACAATTCTTCTTTGATTGCTACCTGATATAGTTATTAACAATAAAATCGAAAGATGTTACTCGCTAACAGTTCTTGTGCTCCAAGCACTTGCATAAGTTCTTCTTCTTTGAGAAATTGCGCTAAATTCATTGACCTTGGTAC
Source organism: Isaurus tuberculatus (assembly GCA_025447995.2). Classification (NCBI taxonomy): domain Eukaryota; kingdom Metazoa; phylum Cnidaria; class Anthozoa; order Zoantharia; family Zoanthidae; genus Isaurus; species Isaurus tuberculatus. The sequence continues at coordinate 14,193 of JAOEHV020244617.1, read as the reverse complement.
AAAATCCGCTTCCGACGTCATTTATAGCTCCGAGGAACAAGCAGCAATCGAGCGAGACGTTCCGTTCCTCCCTTTGATCCGAAAATTACTAGCAGATAAGAAAACGCAGTTAGAAGATACTTTATCAGCTGCACTTGCGTCGAACTAATGCCGACAAAAGATTCTTAGGATCTATCTTTACAGTCGATTAATCATGAACGCTTTTTATAGTTTCTAAACTTAGAACACCAAAATAAAAAAAAAATAGGAACAAAATTGAAAAAAAAATCTTTTTAATCCCGAAACAACATAACTTGCATTACTTTTTGTTCGACCACTCTTGTACACCATTCGAATCACAAAGAACACGATTACACATTCGGGGTAACTTAATTAAGTTTAGCAAGGATTAAGATTAGTTTTGCGCTCGTCTTTTAGACGCCGAGTTAAAACCAAGATTAATTTCAGTCGGGTTTAAGCTATTGACCAACTTTCAAAAAGAAAAAAAAAATGTTTTCAATGTTGAGCCCAAACTTTTCAATTAGTCCAATGCCATTCATTTCTGAGCTATAAATAAGCATTGTGCTTGTTTTAAAGCTTACAATAAGCTTTGTCTGTTATGAACAAGGAAACAAAGCAAGTACACAAGGCTTTATTTCGACAAAGCTCCGACGGCCATATTTTGACCGTATGTTTTCATTCATTTTGTTTTTAATACAATAGCTTTTTATCGGTTACCAAAACACATTAACACAAATCGTATCCCTAGAGACCTACTGAGTGTTAATTGGCATGTAATTTGCTTAAGTAAAACGTTTCCTTTGTTCAATCTTCAACTAAATTAAGAAAAACAGTAGTCAAATTTGTCCTTTCTTTTAATTAAACGTGCCAAAAAGTTAATTTCTTTATGGCACGGATATTCTTTACTCATTCACAGTCGTATAAAACCTCAAGTACATAATCTAAATTCATAATTTAGTATTTTGCCACGAACAGGGTTGTTAACTGCTTTGAAAATGTAAACTTTTTTTTAATTGATGAGTGTTTTGAGTTCAACGCTTGTCGCTCTGAGGAATGAAACGTTCTTTTCGTCCAGAATTCCTTGTAAGATTGGAGAAATATCAATATATCTGTTATATTCTACAAATCAATTAAATTAAGTTTTCAGTCGTAAGTAATTTCTAAGTGTTTTAAGTCTTCTTTTGTGCTCTTAAATTATTTATTAAGAAATCAAATACTAATTGAAATGCGTCCAATTGCAATAACTTTTTAACGCGTTTCTTTTTAACGATCTAATTCGTCTAATGAATAATATTAGTAACACAAAATCTAGGTAATCCCCGTAAGCGCTAAGAAAAATTCCTTTTCTTTTCACTGCATCAATTGCAATGAATGAATAACTTTTAACTATCCAAAGTTCTTGAACTTTTAGAGGTTTTTTTTTTCTTTTAACAGCTTTGAATTCTTAGTAGGACCTGCTAATTTGTTTTGGTTGTAATTGCAAAGGCGGGTCGAGACCAACAAGCAGTTAATAATTGTTGATGTTGCAAACAAAATATCGCCTTGTTTTATCGGTGTTTTTTATAGAGGCTTCATGTCGGCTCAGGACAAAGACAAATCCAAGCATGACTTGATAAGATCAAATCGAACTCTCTGCCTAGTCGGAATTACAAAAATATAAGAAAAGAACTAAGAGTCGTTTTTGTAAAACTTTTTCAAACGTTATTTAAGTAAATTAGCCAAGCGAATCTATCTTCTCACAGTGACTTTTAGTTTGACTCGGAAGGAAACTCTTTTTAACCAAATACTGGTGTGAAAAGCAATTGTAGCTGTTCGTTTCTTTTCATAAAGTCTGAGTTTGCAAAACAAGGATATCAAAAACAGTGAAATATAATAAACAATAAATCTTAAACTGCAATGTTTAACTTAGCTTTAGAACAAAATTGAAACTTTTTACGATAGCCAAACATTTTTCAATAAGAAAAAAAAAAAAAATTATATCCTGTTTTTTAGGATGAAAAGTTTTGCCAAAGGCAATGACATCACGGGCTTATAGATAAAGAAAAGCGGCCCTTTGTATTCATAGATAGTTTTTTTCCTTGTTCGCCAACCATATCCTATTCTCTTCATAGTACAAAAACTATGCTTTGCTCCTATGTTTATTTGTCGACAGCTAAAGCTAATTTTTTGAAGTGGAACGAAAATTGAAACCACAACTGACAGACGACACTTCGGTGGCTATAATACGCGCCCTGAACTTACGATAAGGTATTTAGGAAAATCGCTGTTTCCATTTTAATCAATATCTGATAGATACACACGGCAAAAGTGTTTTTCATATCTTCAGGTCATCGCTTACGACACATAGTTTGCAAATTTAAACTTAACTGCCGGAATTAATCTCCAGCTTATGAGATGAACTTGGATGAAAATTTTCCTGTTCTTAGAAAACGATAAAGATTTTGGGTGAATTTGGTATCACAAAGGGCCAGACAGAAACCATTTCACGTGTTTGGGTGGTTTTCATTTTGATTGCAATGAAGGCGTTTCAATCAGAATAATTCAACAACTTATTCAATTCTCAAAAGCCATTTTCGTATTAGTTCCATGCTGAGATCAAAGACAAACAGCACATTAGTTTTGCTTAGATCCCATTAAGTTTGTCACTTAAATGAATTATAGTCTATTTGGTAAGTTAATTACTCGCTTAATGCCGACCAAACAAATGCAGTCTTCGAAATACAGAATATTTTTATTTGAAGTTTAATAGAAGAAAAAATAAGGCAATGTTTTGTATAGGTACTTATAGTCTAATATGATTAGAACAAAATGGAATGTGTCAAATTAAACTGAAATTAAACGGGTTGCTTTTTGTTATGCTTGCAGAAAGGAAGTTCTCTGTCAGATTCTTTTATATTCATCTAAAGTAGTTAGTTTCCGGTTCTTAAGCTGGCGTAAAATTCAGTAAAAAGTTTTCACTTTATATTTTGTAGTGTAATTAATTCGAGAATTATTAGTCCCTTGAGGAATCAAGGTAATAAGAAAAAATAGCTTTAAAATGTGACCATGGTAAAAAAAGACAAACATTCTTATCAGTTTTTGAAGAGACAGAAATTTGGTTTAAGTATGACATCAAGGCAGGTTATTGCTGACGATTCGAACAACAAAAAGTGCATAAAGATTCTTAAACTTCATCATCTTCCTTAGAATTAAAATGTTTAACGAGTTCTAAACTCAAGCAGAATATAAAAAACTATTTAACGACTTTACAACTAGGTTGATACAAAAAATTGATTAAATATTTTTAAAGTCTATATTTTACATACTAGTTCATGTTAGTTGGTTTTACGAGTAACATTCACATGAAGTTCAGGGATACATAAAATGCGAAACTCCTTGAGGTATTGCAAAGGGATTCCTGTACATATAATTCATTCCTGGCGATTGTTGAAAGCTTGTTGGAGCGGGAAGATTTAAGTGAGAATAAGGTCCAGTGCAATACTGATGGGTAGTGCATGTGCCATCACAACACACCGAACCGCCGCTCACCGAATTTACTGGATTCATAAATCCGTGTGGCGAGAGGAAAGATTTGCTGGCAAGTTTCAGTTTTTCAAGCTCTGCTTCGTGAAGTCTCTTTGCTTTTGCTCTGCGGTTTTGAAACCAAATTTTTACTTGTGTTTCTGTCAGATTTAGCGAGGATGAAAACTCGGCACGTTCTGCTATCGAGAGATACTGCTTCTGTCGGAACTTTCTCTCCAAAGCGAGGAGCTGAGATGTCGTGAAAGGAGTGCGAGGCTTTCTGTTTGTTTTATGTTTGCGTAGCTGACACTTGGATGGACTTAGTCTTGAACGCATCCCTATAGAAACAATGCAGAAAGCATCTCATAAGAATCTAAAACAATTAACACCTTGTTTTATCCCCCGTTAAAAAAGGCTTAGAAAGAAATTCATATTTAATCTTATAGCTTCTGTATTTCTAAATCAATTTAGACCGATTTACATGATTTCTTCGGTTACTTACTGGGTGGAGGGTCGTATCTTGTCGAATGCAGCCAGGAGTAGTTCTCGTCAAGATTTTTCTTCTCTGTATCATTTTCTTCTTTCCCTTGAGGTAAACTCGGAGCCTTTTTCTCTGTGTCCTCGATTCTTTCCTGCTTATCAAGAAGTCTCTCCACTGAGAAATTACTCTGATAACCACTTGTGCGGACGGGAGATGAAGATGGTAGTTTGTCGCCATTTTGGTTAGGTTTAGAGATAAGCGATTCCACACTAAATGGAAAACTTCTTCGTTGCAGTTGTAAGGGACCTTGATCCATGGCGCTTCCTTGCTCTACGCAAATGTTGGATATTTAGCTTTGAAAAGTATTAGATTTAAGTGTTTGTTTTATTGTGGAAAGCTGCCTTGGAAGGGGCTTTTCTCAGTAGAATGACTTTGCTTTACAACGCACACCACCTTAGGTCGCCTGCTGAGAAAATTCACCTCACCACTTGACGTCGGCTGTTGAAGATGCAGAGCTAATAGGCCAAGAAATAATTGTCCTATTATCAAAGAAAATTTGTTGTTGATAAACGCGAGCCAACCATGATGCGAGTGAGATGTCATCTTTAAAAGATTTGATAACATTTAAATTATTCCTATTGGTTCGTATCAAACTAATTTACGGGTTGGTAGGCCTTTTGTCTCGTTCGGCGTGGTGGATTCGCTATTTTTAAAAACACCAAAATTGTGCCTTGGAGGCAAATCCAACCAATTTTGCCAAACTAGGCCGATAATTTGCTAGCCAAAACATGGCTCGTGCTTTTTTGA
>JAOEHV020244526.1:0-12491 GCA_025447995.2 Isaurus tuberculatus | reverse complement strand
ATAGTCACCTCGACCTTCGGTCTCGGCGACTATTCGCCGATAATCACCTCGCCTTCGGCGACTAATTGTTAAATAGGGTAGCTTCTGAGAAGACTGGCTTACTCACGCTATAAATATCTATACTTTTCAAGCACTCTGAGCTGCAATGACAGTGCTTGCCCGCAGAAAAGTTCGTAAATTTACTCTGGTTTAAAAATAACAAAAAATATTAAAGAAAGAAAAGATTTTCTGCAAAGCTCGAACACACGGGTATTTTTACTGGCAAATACTGTAGTATGCATTTATATTGTTTATTGAAGAATTGCAACCAAACTCCATATCTCTATGTCATCACGAATTAAGGAATTTGACTTTATTCATGATTCTTTGTCAAAGTTATTTTAGTTGTAAAAACCCTTTGTTTTTATCTAGATAAAGCTTTTACGTTTAGGACAATTTGGAAAATTTGATAATTATTTACTCCAAAAAAATCCAAATCACAAACTTTTTGTCTTGATTACGCAGATACGTTTTTTTATGTTTTTTGCTCTGTGGTCAATGATTGAATACTCTCTAAATATAGTTATTTTCAATTTCAAAAATTATCCAAAATGTATATGCAGATAAGAATACATAGTAAACATAAAAAAAAGGTTAATCGTACATACCATATGAGGAATTAACACAAAAAAGTCCCAGCAGAAGGGCGAAACAAATTAAATTTAATCTCATCATTAAGAGACCCTGTAAACAAAAATCGTTGTTAGTGAAGTACTGTTTTTATTTATCAGTTATTTATTTGTACTCCAAAACTGACGAACTTTGCCGAACAGAAGCCTAGAAAACCTTAGTTTATTTTTTGATGTTCAATGATTTTTATTCAGTGGGTAATTTCCACTGACCGGTGGTTTGAATTAACTTTCCCGCCTTAAGGTTCGAGTTAGGTAGGATACTACTTATAGTGGACTGACCTGACCACTTTCTGAGTGCTTCCGACGGGCCTGTGAATGTTGGCAGCCTTGGACAATTGTTTCGGCGTTAATAAGCCTTATAACATAGAGGGCAAAATTACTCGGTGTTGATTGGCTCACGAGGGAGGGCTTTTTTCTTTAACTAAGGGCAAAATTACTTGGCGCTGATTGGTCGCTGGTTTGCGAATTATATGTTGTTTTGGCAACAATGGCTTCGCCGTTTGCCGAAGTTGATGAAAACGGAATTATAGATTTAATGTTTTTAGTGAAAACGAAAATACTAGTACAAATTGTTGGATAAACGTGTTTCAGAAGTGGGCAGCAGCAAGGAAAGTCGAACAAGCGAAGAAAGCGCGTGAAGAATTTGCCCTCGATGTCATAAACATGTAATCGCATGGTTCCTCGTAAAATTAAGGATTAATTTCACTTGTGTTTTCAATTTTTTCCAAATTACCCTCGTCGCTCTGCAACTCGGGCAATTTTGGAAAAAACTGAAAACACTCGTGGAATTAATCCTTAATTTTACTCGGCCCCGTGCGATTACCTATACTTATAGCTAATAAGCAGGCTCAGGGTCCAACACGAGATAACAAAAGACTATTAAGAGTGTAAAGCTTGCGAGATGTGGCGGCAAAGATTATCACAGGTACAGATAGCACATTCGTACGTCGAGTATTAGGTTCTTGCAGGCACTAGAATAAGCACGAAGGCCACGGTTGGTAGCGAGTGTTACCCTTTAAATCTATTAGATATGGTGGTGAACCTGAATGTTAGCAGCCTTGAACAACATTTTCGGCCTAATCATGCCTCATCAGCATGGCATAGCTAACAAACAGGTTATGGTTCCCAAGTATATGTAAGATAGGACATGCGTACTAGAATAAAGTATAAGATGGCCACTAACGTCATGTTGGTCGCCGGCATTACCCCTTCAATCTACCATAGGTAAGTCGGAGTGTTATCAGCAATGGACAAAAAAATGTTTCAGCGGAAACAGGCTTAAGCTCGAAAATTTTTTACGGTAGATTCAAAAGTGGGCTTTAGTGTCCATTTTAGTTTATTATATACAAAAATATCTTTAGCTGGAGTGGAATAAAACTTTCATTTCCGGATAGACAAACCAATAAAAATATTTCTTTTGTTTTTTAAACTTCCGCCCAAGGTTCTTATTAAAGTGCTCGCAGTATTTGTTGCCAATGAGATGAGGTCATGAATCACTCCGAACCTCAGTAAAGGAGTTCCGAGAAGCCATATAGATATTAATTTTATTTTCGTATTAAAGATAGACATATATCACGCGTATGTTTATATAAAATTACAACAAATCTTTTAAATCGAGTCTCTTAATTCAAGCATAAGTGAATTCTTGAAAGATTTTTAAGACAAGGCAGTGACCTTAATTCTTGAAGAATTAAATCAAATTCTAAAACAGTTAAACTTCGGAAGACTTTGCTAAACCGCAACAAACTTATGTAATAGATCTTTTGTGCATTTAAACTTACCTATAAAACCGGGAGCTGTTATGTTTTGTTGTAGCTCCAAAATGATTATTCGTTTTCAGTTACTGGATAACTGAAAAAAACTGGTGAAATGGTTTAACTTGTTATTTATTATTAAAACCCTGGTTTTTGGTTTTGTTATTGTTAGAATATTTTTGTGCTAGCATAAGCTTTAATAATGTGACTAAAAAGGAAGAAATTTAGAGTTAACTAGAAAAGTCTAAAGAAGCAAACTAAAAGGGATAAGAAATCTCGTGAGAGTTGAAACTTCTATAAAGTTCATAAAGCAAACGAAAAACTTCGTTTCTTGCTTAATGAGTGGATACAGTTCACAATCTTTAACTTTTTAAACTAATTAAAAATTTAGCTCTATTCACCTTAAACAAATAAATTAGCAACTGGCCAATGAATTGAAACCTTTTGACAAGTAGTTTTTGTACTTATGGCAAGTGGTGTTCTTTTTCTCACTAGGACCACCAGTAAAGAGCAAAAGTTCTGTGAATGAGAGAAAAAAAAAGAACGATAATTAAAGAGTTATCTCGCAAATTGAGAATGTAATGATTCTCGCATTCTTCGCAAGTAGTTTACAACTTTGATGCATAAGTGTTTTGGGTCCTGTTTACATGGCATTTTTCAGCCCAGGCCGAAATTTCAGCCCGCTAGGCTGAAACATTTTCTTGATTGTACGACAAAACTCAGCCCGGGCTGAGTGTTAAATCTTTTCCGCGCCGGAAAAGCGACACAACAAACACAATGGCGCCGGTTGTTCAAACGACTGCAGTGGCGGAATTGTTGTTGGGAGCGTTAGCGCTTAAGTTCGAGCTTTTGGGAATAGCAACAACTTTCCAAATGGCTTTACGAAAAAGAATTCATACTCTGGGGTCTTATGTTTTGGTCTGTATCGTGCTCATAAATGCGAGCCATAGCTTGTCTCACAGCTTCGTAGTCGTACTGCTTTAACCTTGTTAACACTGAATTAGAGTTTTTACTTAATTATCTTTGTCCTTGCGAAACCTTTTTCTGCCTTCTTCCTGTTTGACTGATCGCAGTCTTTAGAAGGTGAAGCAGAATCAATACTTCTGGACGCCATCTTGAATTTCGTCCTTGTCTCTATAACGCATTCTCATTGCTTTTCCTGCTGCCCCAAATGAAGCGTAGACGCAGATTTTCTACCCGGGCTGAAATTTACTGCGATAATATAAGAATTTTCAACCCGTTTTGCCGGGCTGAATTTTCCAGTCCATATTCGTGTTTGAATATGATTCCGACTCCGATTGCGATTTTGTTTCCGATTCCGATTCCGATTCTGATTCTGATAATGATTCTGATTCTTAATCTGATATGATTCTGATATAATTATGATTATTTATTCTTGTTTCTTTTGCTTCTGCAATACATACTATACAACACGTACAACTAAATATGAAAAGCTTCTTTTTAAACTTAGAACAGAGTTAACAAACGAAACATGTACCAGCGCCTTAAAAAGGTTTATTCAAAGTCAAGAAATCGAAATTTAAAATGTACATGCGGTCCACACCATTGTATATTTGTTAAAAAGGAAAATTTTTAATGCCAAAACTGTTTAAACATTTTAAAGCTTTTTGCAGTTTTTCTTTAGCGAGCTTTTGTCAAAGATTTAAAATTGTTTGCGGTATTATTCAAACTTTCATTAAAGAGATTTAAGCAATTTTAATGTCATATTCAAATTTTAAAGCATAGAAAAAAAAATTGATTGAAACAAAATTCATTAAACTATCAAGAAAAAAAGCATTCAAAAACAAACAAAAGATCAATAGAAAACGCTAAGCTTTTTATTCGGTTGTTTTTCCTCCCGTCAAATTACTTTGAATATATCAGTTAGAGGAGTTTGTTTTATTGAATTCAGTTTAAAAGCTGAAAAACTTTTAACTACTAAAGCACTAGATTTAGCGCAAATGTGAAGGTTTATTTTTTTTATAAATAGGAAAAACGAAAGGTTGGCATTTTTTGGGGGAGTTACGGATTAGGTTTTGGGCAAACCTTTGCTTTCTGTAAAGCAAGGTATTTTTTGTGTTATTTTATTTGAGAGTTGTTGTAGTAAATATGTAAAAAGAGGACGGATGAAGGAAAGTAAGGCCACATTTTATTCTGTTATATGTTGAATAAAAAGCGAAGTACCTAACACGGACATAACACATAAAACTTGCCAAAGAATTGATTAATGGCATTTTTTTTTAAATTTTAAGATATTTAACAATATTAATTGGTTTGCAATTAGTTGTTTTACGATCATACTAAAAACAAATAAGTCAAATATGAATAGAAATAGAAGCGCGTAGAGTTTGAATTCAAACATTTTTTAAAATCCGTCAGTACAGAATAACTATGTGAAACTAAAAAGAAAGTTAAACGAAAGAATCGCTCATAAAAATGAAAAATAAAATTAAAATTTTTCTGAATCTAAATTACTTTTAGTTTATTGTCCGCGTGAAATAAAATTAAAGACACTGCGTTGTTGTTAGTGAAATTAATACAATATTTCTCAAACAACTAGAAATTTTGCATCATTATTGAACAAATTACTCTATACGTAAATTAAGAAAAAAGGATTTTGTAGAATGTTATAGAAACTACAGTTTTTTCGAATACGAAAACGTTTCTCGTACGTAGTTTTTATATCTCAATAAAATAAAAAATTTCCCCTATGAAAAAAAATAACTGCCATAGGGCCTCTTAGGCTTATCTTCTTAACCCACGAACTCCTGTTTGTCAAACATGTGATTTAAGCAGTGATTTCTTGTAAAAAGGTCATTATTCTTCTTCTGAGTATACCCAGAAAAATCAGTTAGCAGCTAACTCTGGCCATTGTTTATCCTAATTCAAAATTTTAATTTGTTATGGTGGCAGTGTCTTGATATGTCAGCTAAACATGTCATAAATGTATTTAAAAACTTAGACACATGCACCGTGTTTGTTCCTTTTAGTTCTGTCTCTTCAACTTTATTTTCATCAGCTTAGCTAAAATTTAAACACGAACTGGCAAGGTTCTCACATCCAAATAAACAAACTTGCTTGAGACCTTTGACTAAGTTAAAACTGAAAATCTTTGACTTTTTGAGACAATCCAAGCTTCAAAAGTTTTACAAATTTTCACATTATTAAAGGTTTGTAACATCGTTTTTTTTTTAAGTAAAAAAGCTGTTGCTTGGAAATGTAGACCCCTACAAACCATTTGCGATTTGTATAGAAATCAATTAAACCCAGTAATTAATCAAACAATGTCCACCATAAATGACATGGAAATGTTAATTTGTCTAAGAAATATTTTGTCTTCTTTGCTATAGTAATCGTTTAAAACTGAGTTTTTAGGGAAGGCAATGTTCAAAAAGGGAATCAAGGAAGACCTCATTATTTGGAATGACTTAATTTTTTATAACAAAAACAGTTCGTTTCGAGAACCATCTTTCTGATCTCAAGACAAAAATATTTTTTTTTGGTTTTGTTGTCCTTATTTCTCCTCATCTTTCATTTTTTAACGTAACACAATCTAGTCTTTGTTTACAATTGCCGTGCTTTTTTGATTTTTCGATGATGCATGACTGTGTCTAGGCACTTCTCTAGATACATTTACGCTTTCAGTTATCAAAAAACTTCTTATCTCTTAGAACTTGAGTTTCTTTTTAAAAATCCTCTTTTAAAGAAACGAGATAATGTCCAATTTCTTTTTATACTATAGTTCTTATTTAAAAATGGGTTAAAAGATTTTCATGGAATGTTTTGGTTTGTTAATTCAGTGATGAAGGAATTGACGTTTCGAGCGCTTGTCCCGTTCTAAAGCAACTCAGCTCCTTACACTATACTTGTGGGGCGGTGATATAAAAAATTAAGCCTTAAGTTATCAAATTTACGCATGGTGCCTTCTGTTGAGTACTTTTTATGACTGTTTGAATTTTACAAATTGAACATAAAGCAGCATAGAAAAAAAGGTGAAATGCATATTGGTAAGACTCTTTTAGTGTGTTTTATACATCGTTATCTTTTTTAAGCTCTAAATTGCTTTGGGAAAATGTGTAAACTAATCAACTAGAAATTAATTTTTATATAAATACAAATTCTAGTTTTTAAAGCTTAAGTGCAGCGGAAACGATTTCATCTTTGGTGCTATTTTGTGACAATACAATGAAAGAGAGAAATAATACAAAAACACAAGACCAATACACAATATCATCTTGTAAACAATAATTTTTTTTGGTAACTCAACAACTTTTCTAAAATCTAATTTCAAATATTTCATATTTTCGAATAGGATAGTCCAAGGCTTGTTCACTTAAAGAAATGCTAACACCCTAATTTATCAGAAAGAAGTCTATGATTCTTACACACCAATTATTTTGAACGCATTAAAATTTTTTGTGTTAACAAAAGCTGAGAAAAATCTATTTCCGTTCTGTTTTAAGATTAGTTTAGAACATCATCCAATTTAATTTTTATGTGTTTTCCTCAAATTTCAAATAAATCAATTTTGACAATGAAAGTCAGGTTACGCCAAGTTCATTGGTGAAATTTCTTATGTTAATGTTTATCGCAAGATAGTTTGCAGTATGTTCCTGAAATTAACTTACAAAAATTTGTTACAGCCCACTATGTCAAATTGGATTCTGTACACATGCAATAACAATACCATGATATGCATTCATTCATCGTTATTTGTTTAAGGATGACTAATTTGTTATTACTTTCTCATCAATATCATTAATTACTCAAGAGCCGCTAAAAAGTATAAATATTTAAATCTTTTGGCAGTGAAATTCAACTTGGCACTTAGCAATGGAGCTTCATCTTTGTCTCTTCGTGTTCATTTCTTTCCTCGTTTCTTTTCAAGTTTTTGAATGCAAGGTAAATTTTTTTTATCTTTAGGAAACACTGCTAAATCTGCTTTTTTTCATCCTCAAGATTTTTCAACTTGTTCGGGTTTTAACAAAGCTAATCTTTTTCTTCCGTTCAATATGAATTGACCAAAGCTAATCTTTAGTTAAAAGTTTATGCCAGGGTTATCTGTTTTGTTCCTTATTTGAAGCTGAGTCTAAAACTTCGACGAGACTTGATATTCTTCAATACTATTAAGATTTCGAGTGATCTTAACGTGTTTGGCTTTTTCTGTATAAAACCTGGTTTGAAAAACTCTTCGCCATATGAACTGTGTATAAGGAGCTGATGCTTTGAGGTTTTGTCTTTATAAAAAAGTCAACATCGAGTTTTCTAGTTTAATACACACAGTAACTCTTGCTGAGGAACTCCAAGACACTTGTTCTTTTCTTGAAAGTTTTAGCGTTTATACTTTAGACTTGTCTATTTTATATTTTATTCTTTATTTTATTTATAAAAATTAAATAATTTTTTTCTTGTAATTTCTAGTTAAACTTAATTTTTGACTCTTTTTTCAGACAATAAAAAGAGAAAGGAAAGTCCGAGGTTATCATAACGGTAAGATATTTTTACCTTCCATTTTGCTTTTGTATATATAGTATTTAGTTACAAGTATTACAAAGTTTATTGAGTTATTCATCCAGTTTTTTTCGCTGTAACCTGGAATTACGGTTGACAGGTATTGGACTGTATTGCAATGCCAAAAGAGATGTATAATTGATTCACGTTCATCTTGGCAGAAAGTACATTTATCGCTGTCGAGAATACCAGTCTTCATTAGGAACTTGTTCGTAGCTAATAATCGGTGATATATTTTATACTGAAAACTTTGCAGTTTAGTTTGAACTGTACAACAAAATGCTATACGATAATAGGTTTTCCACTCGATGTCGGGTATAGAGAGTTCCTCACACCATATACTTTGAGCTTTTGAAGCTTTCCGACGTAACGAAGTGAGAGTCGGAAAGCGTATTCATAACGCTTGCAGCAATGTTTCTATACTCGTGATATTGTTTATCACCTTTGATATCATTGATTAGTTGTGATATCGTTGATTAGTTGTGATATCGTTGATTAGTTGTGATATCGTTGATTAGGTGTGATATAAGAATGTGAGTTTTTAACAAGATTAGAGCATATATTAGGAGCGTTATCAAGTTGATTGTTTTTATCTCGCCGTTGGAGTGCAAAACGTCTTTGCCAAATTTTACGCCCACCTTTTGCCCCGATGGATGTTCGTGGCTAACAGCAACAGGACCAACAGCCTTCCCAAGACATGAATCAAATCCTGAGCAGTATCCAGGACATCGTGTCTACTCAACTAAACGCTTTCAAGCAAGAAATTCAAACTGAGCAAGAGAAAGCACTTGACGGAGTAGTGAAGAGGCTAAAGACAAGTGACAAACTGTCATTCAAGAAGAAGTCTAACGAGTTTAATTTCAAGTCGTTGGAGTCCGTCGACATGTGTTGTATATATCTTGTATTGTCCAGATTTGCATTTATAGGGAATTTATTCTTTATCTATTTTCATAAGGTTTTCTTAAGCTTTTCGGCCAAACCAAGTTTATAAGTAATACCTTTTAATCCATATGTTTTAATACTTTGCCACCTGTGGTTGGTCCCCAAAATTTTGTTCGCACCTCCCCCCCCTGCAAAATTCCTGCGTACGGGCCTGAAGTATTACATTATAGTCATAGTATTCATTTTTAGATTAAAAATGAGACAAATTATTGTTCGCAATGTCATTTTAGAAAACGTCTTACTTACTTTAAACTCTTAATAAAAAGCGGTTGTTTTATATTTTTAAACTCGCAGCGTTTTATGCCTAAAGTTGTATACTATTAAACAGTGACATTCGTTTTTATAAACGCGGTTCAAACTCCGTCATAAACTCATGGATTGCCTATTACTTATTTTTACCATGATGTAAAGCCTGTGTTTGTTGCATATATAGGTCTGATGTTAATTTTGTAAAATTTTAAAAAGTTGTTGTCTGTCCTATAAATGTTCTTAAAAACAATATAGGATTTCCATTTAAAAAAAATCGCCACCTCAAACCTTTGGTTTGCTTTTGTCTTCTCAGTTTGTGAAGAGAAAGAAAATTATTGCATGAAAACAACCTGTATTGATAACCAAGAGCGAGAGGAGGTATTTTGTGATTGTCCCAACAATCAAGAGAATCGAGATGATTACAAATGCGGTAAGCTTTTGTTTAGCTTTCCAGAACAAGCCATACCCCAAGTTTGTTTACAGAATTTCAAAAGTGGGGGAGAATTTTGCCATGGCTGAAGGGCAAGTTTTTTATTTAAAGCTAGAAACAAAAACAAAAAAGACAAGTAGTTGTGGTTTTTGGTAATGTGTTTTAGAACAACTGTATTTTTTCATTGATAGGCGAGCAAGGTGTAAAGAACAATTATTGACAAAGACAATGACAATAACATGAGGAAATCAATGGCGATAGTACGGTAGCATTTTTTACGGTGGCCCAAAAGGGTCAAACATAAAACCTTTTTTCCGAACACAAATCAATGTTCTGTGAACACGAATAAATATTCCGAAACAGAAATAAAGGTTTTAAAACACAAAACAATATTCCAAAACACAAAACAATATTCCAAAACACAAAACAATATTCCAAAACACAAAACAATATTCCAAAACACAAAACAATAGTCCAAAACACAAAACAATAGTCCAAAACACAAAACAATATTCCAAAACACAAATCAGTATCTCGAAACACGCACCAGTGCTCAAAACACAAGTCAGGGGCATGGTAACGAACTCGAGAGATTCGACAGAGAAAGACTGAGCAAGGTTGTTTACGGCTTGGAATGCCTACAACACTGAATAGATCACCTCGGCTCTGCCAAAATTTGAACATTTGTGTGACCTTCCTTTCCGCCAAAGCTTACTCAGCTTTCCATCCTTCCGAGGTCGGTAAATGAGTACCAGCTAACCTGCGATGGATTAGTGTCCCGTCCAGGGGAGTGAAAGACTGTCATCCGCTTAACACTATGGAAACCGTAGATAAGCGCCGGCCTCATGGACCACTAGGCTCGGAAAAGGATTTAGCTCTGGAGTACCAGTAAGAACCTGTTTTAAAGATTTGAGAAAGTTCAACTTATAGAAGACATTTTTTTTATTTCAAAAGCTAGGACCAACTAGGGAATGTTAAATGTCAGATTCCAGGATGTCAAGGTTTAGAATAAAATCATTTACTGAAAGTGCTAAATCCCTTTCGCTGAATAATTTTTGGAAAAATAATAAAAAAATGAAAAACTATCACACTTCTATAATTTGATTAGCTTTGAAATATTGCTGTGATAGTAATTAGGTTTCGTACTCTTTTCTTTTTCTTTTCTTCTTCTTTGTGTGAAATACTCTTTCATTAGAATAACCGACCTCACTCTTCAAAACATAACGATCGACCCTCTAGGTATATCTAGCTACCATGGTTATTCTAGAGAGTCATGCATGTAGTTCTTAGACGTATTTATTATAGTCTTCAATTGTACTTTCTTCTATTCTTCTTTTGTCTTTATCGTTATGCTGATTAGTCTTCTTCTTCTTAGCTGATCGATCACAGTTTTTTTAACAGTTTCGGCTCGGTTAGAGCCCCCTTCAGAGCATTTGAAGTGACAGTCGCATTCAGAGGGCTCTCATCGAAACGAAAGCGTTAAAAAAAGACTGTCATCGATCAACTAAGAACAAGAAGACTAATCAGTATAACGACAAAGACAGAAAGAAGAATAGAAGGAAAAATGAAGTCTGTGTTGGCCGAGATAATTCGACTGTCACTTCATTGTACATTTTTAAGGAGTGGGGCATTTAAGAGGTGTTGTTATCTTAAATTTCGAAGCCTGTTAACTCCACTAACAATGTACCTGGAGTGAAATCTAATTTGTATTTCCCAGGCTGCGTTGACCACACTGGTGAGGAATACGATATAAATGATAAATTTATGTCTCGTATTGAGATATCATCACAACTTGGATGGGCGCATTGTGAATGCAAAGAAATAGTGTCAGACAAGAAGCTTGGCTCCTGCAAAACAGGTTGATAAATCTTGTTTTGTTTTTTCTATATACTTCATATTTATGTTTTGACAGATGTATAGTATTTTTTAAATTGTTGTACCGTAAATTGATATAGATAACAGTTGTGCTTCCTCTCTGTTGTCTTAAACCTTTTATGGCAAGTTCTTGTTTGAAAACTAATTAAGCTGAATAAGCTGACTTAATCTTCGTTGTCCCCGGGATACTAAGGTGAACTATACTCTCTTTAGAGCTATCCTGTGATTGGCTAGTGTTCTATCAAGGGGAAGTCAAAGATTCTTATCTACTTAAGCCAGATTCAATGAGGCGCTTGATTTGGTGTTAGGTTTTAGTCTGAGCTTTATTAGCGAAAATGCCGCACCTTAGCTTGGCTTCTTCGTTTCTTTCTGTCATAATATGATGCTTTTGCTTTCATAACTGGTTTTGCAGACTTTTTTCTCGATCTGATGAAAAATACTTACGGTTGCTGTTTAAGATCTTCTTTTCCCAAAAAGTTCAAGTTTGGAAGGAAATCAAAATTTTTAGCGTCAAATTATTATTTTTGTCTCAAATGCCACAGTGGCGAAGAAAACACGTAGAAGAGTTTTTACAAATGATTTCCTTTTTTGTTAGCTCATTTTATAGTTATTCGACTTATTGTTTTTGCATGAGCTTGAATATTCCAACATTAATTTTGTTTTGTTCTTTTAGAATATATATGTTCAGTATCCAATTTCTTTAAAAATGCAAAAAGAAATTTAATTTCTTTAGGGTAGCTTTTCAAGGAGCGTGTTTTTTGCAGTATTCGCTGAATTCCGATCACTAGGTACCATGTTTCAACCCCGGTTCTGAAGCTTGAACATTTTTGTGCTTTCCCATTCTTTTAAAGGCAACTCAGTTTTCTGTCGTTACAAAGTCGGTAAAACGGGAGCTAATCTGCGATGGATTAGTGTCCCGTTCAGAGGGAGTTAGAGTCCCTCAGCTGCTCTAACACTACACTTTTTTTATTAAGAACAAACATAATAAGAACAGTGAGGCTCAAATCGCCCGAAAAATAAGAACAAATTAAGAACAATTTGAGGCTGAAATAAAAATTT
>JAOEHV020244435.1:0-12494 GCA_025447995.2 Isaurus tuberculatus | reverse complement strand
GCCTTTAGTGCCACAAAATCCCTTTCTTTTCATTCTCCTCATCGATCTAAATTTTCGCTTTCCTGTTTTAGTCATCTTCAGAAGAATAACAATCAAAAATGTATATGAAAACTACACACGAACTCAATAAACCAACACACCAGAAAATCGCAACTTTGAATAATAACCAGGCGCATTGCACCACGGCCACTGAATACGAGACTGGGGCCTATTCTGGGGAGTTTGGGAGCTGGGGAGCTTGGAAACAAGATTTTGGGGTCTTTTTTTCAGCCACAGATAAAAAAAACCCATAGCAACCATAATTAACAATTTGTAAACATACCGTTGCTAAGGAAAATAAATTGACCACATTGCATTTAATTAATTGTTACTGGCGGGAATTTCAATTTTTTTTTAAAAAAAACACTGGACTGTAAAACTTGAATAAATGGAGCCTAAATGTATTTTTTTGAAAAAATTTTGACTTTTTCCTGACATAAGGGTTAACTACCTCATCAAAGGTTTTTCCTTTCGATTTGGCAGGAGCTGTGAGCCCACGAAGTAAACTGTAGGTTTGAGAGCCGATGAGGCCTAGCAAGGCAGGTTTTTTCTTGTCGTCTTTGATATCGTTGATTTCGAAATACATTTCTAGCCTCTCGGTGTATGAAGCAAATGATTCTGACCTTTCGTTGAACGGCTCAATAGAGCCAATTAATTTGGAAACCATCTGAGGAGTAGACTTGATGATCCTCGTCGCCAGTTGTTGTGTTTAATAAATGAGAACTGCACAAATCCTGGTTTCTTTGCTGCTTTTAATCTCACAACATCGGTCCTCACTTTATCGATGATGATGATGATGATGATGATGATTAGATAATACAATCATATTCTAATGAACTCTTCTGGAGTTGATTACTTAATATATTCATTATCCTTTAGTTATTGTCGACAATGTTTAACAATTTCACAGCTTCATCATTTTCATCGACAATATATATTTAAGTAAAGGATTTACGTTGTTTGTTTATATAAGGTCTTAAGCAAGATGCTACAAAAGGTGTCGATTTGAAAGTAGTCAAACACATGTCCGTACAATTTACGTTTTTCTTCTTTCACTGTTGTTCGAATGGAAACCTAATTAAAGGTATTAAGCAATGAGTTGCT
Source organism: Isaurus tuberculatus (assembly GCA_025447995.2). NCBI lineage: Eukaryota > Metazoa > Cnidaria > Anthozoa > Zoantharia > Zoanthidae > Isaurus > Isaurus tuberculatus. The sequence goes on along the minus strand of JAOEHV020244435.1, from coordinate 11,351 downwards.
TCATTCCATACTGCACTACTTGTACCTGACAGTTAGGCCTGTATTGATTAGCTCTCGTAAAAAGCACGGTCATACAACTAAATAAACAGTTAAATAAGCAGTTAGATGCATGAAAATGGGGAACAATGAATGAATGAATAGAAAACAGTTGACCTGTCATTCCTGAAGAACTGCCTTTCCATCGGTTTTATTTTTGAACTTGTATACAGTGCCCATGCAACAGTTTTCACACAATTGGTGAACTTTGGCATTTATTTTCTCGATCTCATTTTAAACCGATGTTTCATCTAAATGAGATGCTAGGTTTGCTATATGATCTAATACGATATGATCTAATACGAGAAACTGCAAAATCAAAGGTGTTCATTTGAATATGTCCAGACAATTCGGTTTTTTAAGACCAGTTTTTTTTAATTGAAAGCTGTTTTCCTGGGCGCATGACGTGGGGTCTGTGTCCCTGGGGGCAAGACGTGGGGTCTGTGTCCCTGGGGGCATGACGTGGGGTCTGTGTCCCTGGTGTGCCGGCTTTAAGAAATATGTTAAGTGCTATTACTATTTTTGAGGTGGTAGAGGTGCAGCTTTGTGATGTCACATCATACTGAGCACTCCCTTTCAGGAATGATCCGCCTGAAATCATAAAATACGGTAAAGCAGTATTGCTTGTTGACTGAACACATTTATACAAAAGTTTATAAATGTTCGCTCCAATTTGGAACAAAAGTTTTGAACGTCAACTCATGCAGATGTTTTTTTGTTGTCTGGTGTTTACAGAAGTTTGGGCTGAATTCGTGAATGCAAACCTTAAAAACGCAATTAAAACATATGCAAGATAATTTCTCTGCTGATCAATGTTAAGGGCAGCAGCCGTACAAATGAAGAAATGAATGAATAAATTTAAATAGATAAATAAAATAATTACTGAATTTTACTAAATAAAAATAGTTGTCAACCATTCTCAAAAGAACTGCTGTTCAATCAATTTCATTGTTACATTTATTTTTTGGTCTCATTTATACCAACGTAATTTGCGTGAACCTGAGCAACCAGGAGTGTTGATTTAAATTCAATGAATGACATTTCAAGGCAATTCAGGACACCTTTTAAAATCGCTAAGATTGTTCAAATGGATATCTCATTTTGTTTATGGATCAATAGTATGTTCCATCCCGGATGCATGACTTACAGCACTCCTAACATATGAGTCTGTAAAAAAATGCTGTCTTTATAACAGCATCTTAAGTGCTGTTCACAGCTTTATATTCATGAACTATTGAGGATGCAACTCAATAAGGTCATATCTAAAGTAATTACTTCAGTTTATTTTTTAAATGAATGCTGTTGAACCACTTCAATACCAAGATGCTTAAAATGACTATAATTAAAGAGGCATCCATCCGATAAATTTTTTTCTACCGTGCCTTTGTTTAAGTGGAAACTGCAGTCTTTATGTCTGTGGACTAATAAAATATTCCATCTTTTGACAAATAACATACACATGAAGTTTTTGTCTGTATTTATCTGTCTTTGTACTAGCATCTAATGTTCTATTCGCCTTTTTTGAGATGCTTCAGGTTTCCTCTATTTTTCTTTGTGTTTCGATAGACAAACGTTCCATGATATTCAGCTTATAATTGGTAATAATAATATAATAATAATATCTTATGTGCTCAATCTTTTAAATTCATCAACTGTAGGCGATGCAGCTCATTAGTGTTACATGGCAAATGTCTTTGTCGTAATATGAGCTTTGAGCTCTCCTTTCAGAAAATGAACTCCCCAAACCACCAACTTGTACTTTTTAGTACAATTTTATAATTTATTGTTGCGCCACTTTCTGGAATGTTGTAAAACAAAGCACTGTAGATTGAACTGGTCAATGTTCTGATATTGTTTTATCGCCATGCTTTTATCTGGTATTTACAGAACTTTGGGTTAAATCCATTCCAAGATTTTAAACTTTAGTGTTCGTACAAATGAATAAATGAAAGAATGAAAAAGAGAATGAAATAAAAAATAAAAAAGGGAACAAATAACAGGGTTCGTACGGGCCCTGGAAATCCTGGAAAACCCTGGAATGTTTTTGAGGCCCTGGAAACCCCTGGAAAAGCCCTGGAAATTTTTATCTGATCCCAGGAAATTCTCGAAGAACTATATTTGAAAAAATAATCAATTTTGTAAATCAATTTTTGTTAATAAATATAAAAATTAGCGACTTTCTCTTGATTTATAAATTTGTAATTGAATTCTAGTGGAAACAGTAATTGATTGTCTTAGTCAAAAAGCCCTGGAAAACTCTGGATTTTTCAAATTTTAGAGGAGCACGATTCCTGAAATAAAGAAATACGAAATAGTTGTCATTATCATCTTCAAACTTTTCTTTTCTTTTTTTTCGTGTAACTCGGTACTTGACAGTTTTTAATGCTAGTCCTGTTTGCGTTTATTTTCTTATTTGCGCGGACGTAATATCAAGAAGTATTGCGTAGTTTTTTATATGGATTACAGCAAACCAAAGGAAAGTAGGCCGCTTTTGATGATATTTAAAGCTTCTGTGTATGGATTAATAGAAATGTTCTATGACATGCACCTGATTCTTGGATCTGTATTCATGAATCTACTGTCTTTATAATGTTCACACTTTTTCATTGAAGAACTGTTGGAGATGCAATTCATTGTGGTTACATCCAACTAAAAACACTTAGTTCAAAAACTGGCACTTGTTCTTGTTACACTTTGAACTTTGAGCAACTTGAAGCAGAATGAACCTCCAAATCATCTAATGACCATTTCTCGTATGTTTATATTCCCCAGTAACAAAACAAGTTGGGGAATGGGTCGCAAAAATGGTCGCAAAGGATTATTGTTTGGTTGGACGCCATTTTTCGAAGATGCCTCACCATCATAATTCTTGTGTTCCAGGCTGTACTAATAGCTTTCGGAACAAACCAGACATACATTATTATAGAATTCCGAATGACGATGAGATGCAAAAGACGTATCCTCGGAAACACGAGAGTTTGTTCCGAACACATCGAGGGTGGACAGAAGCTCTCGCGACATCGTATTTTCCCTTGGACAAAAAATATAAAAGCAAGGAGAGAAATTATCAGGCACGAGCCAACAAATAAAAGGAAATGTATGTACCTGCTATGTACCTGAAAAAGGTGATCAAATGGCTGAGGAAAACTTCCTAAGTGGCCCGGATAATGTTTTTGACACATCTACTTTTGTAGCAAGAGGCTCAGACGGACGTACCTTCTACCGAAATAGAAAAGTTTTAAATGAACTGAACTTCTTCAAGGAAGAAAACAAGCTTTTAAAGGAAACTGTGTGAAATTGACAGAGGAGATCAAGAATCTAAAAAACGATTTACGAAAGCAAATTGTCTTTGATATTGAAAAGTACAAAGATACACCCGACGATATATCATTCTTTTGGATTTCCCAATTATGAATCGTTTCTTATATGCTACAATAATCGTCAAAGAATCACCCCAGGTATCGTATCATTCGTAAGCGAACTTTTTCAAGGAAGTTCATCAGATAGAGAGATAACAATTAATACAGAGTGGCTTGCTGGGAATAATAATAATAATAATAAAAGTCTTTATTGAAAACATGCTTACAACAAACGTTTAAGTTTAAACCAATACATATAATATACATCAGTTAATAATCATTGAGCTAAAAAAGTTAATTGAAAGGTAAATGTTAAAATTGATGTTTAAATAAATTGAAATAGGCATCTATTTACAAAGTAATGTCTAAAACGTTCAGCAATGTCTAACTCGTGGAAGTACAAAGTTATGACCTCGGCCACGTAAGATTTTTCTTCTAGCAGGTAGATGGTTTTTCAAGCAATGTTCATTATCACTAATGAATTTGTTCCATAATTGTGCGTCCTTCTTCTTGATTATGTCTTCAGATGGGATGTACTCAGTTGTGTAACCTGAGTTAAATGTTTTTTTGTAAAACAGATCGGTTCTGTAAATGTACTTGCTATAACTAGAGCATCCCCACTCTTCAACTCCATACAAGAATATTGGTAAAATAAGGCTGTGAAAAATATAGAGAGCTCAATGGTGGAGTACCCATAATATTAGACACTCATAAGATATACAAGCATGATGCAGCTATCTTCAACATGGAGTTAAAGTGTGATTGCTAATTGCGTGGGTTTTCGTTGAAAGTTAAACCAACGATTTTAAGTTCAGGTTTTCTATTGATGTTGTTCTGGGTTTGAGGACCATCTCCCAGGTTTTCTTTATGTTTAGCTTCATTCTGTTGTTAAAAGCCCATTGTTGTACTTCTTTAACTTCTATCGCAGATGGATCACCAGAATTGTGTTTTACTGCTACACTTAGTGTGATGTCATCAGCAAACTTGATTATTAGCAATGTCACTGTATGTAATTGTTAAGAGGATGGGACCGAGCACATTCGCTTGAGGGACTCCTTTATTAATGTCAAGAAAGTCTGTTGTGATGCCATCAACCACAACCTTTCTGTTATCGGCTGTCGAGAAAGCTAATAATCCAATTGATGACGTATGGTTTGATATCGAAAGGCTTGTTGCAGACTATTTGATGTAAAACAGAGTCGAACACCTTGGTAAAGTCAAAGGTAAACACTCTAACAAAGTCGACTCCACTGTCCAGACATTTTAGCCAGTTATGTTGGCATTTTACCAGTGCCATCGTGGTGTTATGACCTGCTTTGTAAGCAAATTGTTCCGGACGAATAGATGTTTTGAGGACTGGTGTTAGTTCGTTTTTGTATACAAGACTTTCAAGAACCTCATGATGATGTTAGTTAACGATATCGAACGAAGTTGATCACGTGTTTCAAGTAGTGTTACTCTAAGAATTGGTGATACATAAGCTAGCTTCCACAGGTGTGGGAATTCTTGTTGATGGAGTGATCTGTTAAAAATCTTGGTTATTACTGGTGCAAGTTGGTGTGCAACGTCACGCCAGAGCCAATACGGGAGGTTATCTGGGCCAGTTATGATTCTCTTTAGATGTACGAGGAGATTCATGACTTCTTGTTTGTAAATGGTGGGAACCTTTATATCTTCTGGTATCACCATCAGAGGTCCGGGAGCCTCATAAGCGTCATTTGTGCTGATGAATTTGAGTTAGTTGTTAATTTCCTCTGGATTCAGTATTGAACTTACTTGTACAGATTGTAATTTCCTGCTGGTGATTTGTTCTTAGTTTCCCACCAGCCCTTTGTTCCCTTCCATTGTTTTTGTTTCTCTTGGGGTACAGCATTCACTTGATTCTCACGTATAAGCTTGTTGATTTTTTCCTGTAAAATGACGTTGTTATTGATATTCTTGTTCTTATTCCTGATGTTGCCAGATACTTGACTAGAGGAAACATGTAGGGTGGATCTCTGGACGACATTTTAATCGTGATGAGTGGGAAACTGTAACTGCATATAGACCATAGGATATCATTTAGATGTCTGACTGCAGCATCAGAAGGGCATCGAGATAGGTACCAAGTGTTTCCCAGTTAAACAAGTCCATCATCCACTTCATGGTGATTTTACGATGTTCCCGTGTATCTCTGAAGTGCACTGCTTTTCTCTTTGGTCATTCAGGAACGAACGGGGCGACACTAACAGCTACATGATCAGATCTTACAAGTCCACAGTGTCCTTTAGGCGTTTTCCGCAAAAAAAGGAGAGTTTGTAATAAATAAACCTAGTACGCGTTGTCCTCTTGTTGCTGTCTTGACCATTTGATTTAAAGTATGCTGACATAGTAAGTCATAGATCATGAGCTAATTTACATCACCGGCTATAATAGAAAAATACAGAAAGGAGACGAGGTAATGGCCGACAAAGGTTTTTTAAATGTCAAGATGAGCTGGCATCTGTTGGGGCTGTTTTGGTTACTCTAAAATTTCTTAAAAACAAGGGACAGTTTTCAGCATCAGAGGCTCAGCATAACAAAACAGTTGCAAGTTTGCGTGTGCATGTTGAACGGCTGATAGAAAAACTTAAAAACTGGTACGTTTTTGATCACAGGATTCCAAATCCTTTAGCTCCAATGGCCTCGGATATTTTGTTTATAGTTGCTGCTGTGTCAAAATTTCATCCCCCTTTAATTTTTTAGGACTCACTTCAGTCATATATTTTTTGTTTGTCTTCATTTTATTTGTAATAATCCTTTGACAGCTCTTTATTTATGAAGATTCTAGATGGCAACACAAAATAATGCCGATACAGCCTGCAGAAAACCAAGCATAACAGAGAATGTGAGAAAAAAGACAAAGTATTAAAAACCAGATCGAGCACAGATTTCACATGGAAAAAAATTCAAGCAAAAACAAATCGTGCCTTCCCCCTCCAAAATCATATGGCCCTTCCCTTGTTTTTATTAATTGTCATATATTTTTTGTTTTGTAATGCTATTAATTTTTCCTGTCCTCTTCCTCGGAACATTTCATTTACTTGGCTTTGATGTGCAGGACTCTTCGATGTTCCTTTCTCGTTCCTTACAGTATTTATCGAAAGCAAACAAAATTGATGAAACCTGATTGCACCTACCATCTATGCCTGCAGGGCAACCGCAATACTCTCCCTTCGCAGGACGTAACTATATGGCAACGAAAAGAAAGGTTTTTCTTCATTGACGGCAATACGGCAAGTACAGAAACTGATAGACATTTCCAGACTTGAAAAAGTTGTATCCTTTTACCAAGGGCTTCGCTGCTGACAGCTGCTTCTTGCTTTCAACTTCATCGATCATGAAGCGCCAAATAGTTCCAAATGTAACTTTCGGTAGGTGGCTCAAATCTGACAAAAACCTTCTTTTGGGAAGTTTCCACTATGCTGAGCTTCAACTACATCGAGCAGACCGAGATTTGCTTTCTTCCTTAAAAGATTCACTCTATCACCAGGGTCTCGGAGATATTTCTTGTCAAACCCGTTTTCTTTGTGGTGTTTCACCCTGTAAAATAAAAATATAAAACCAACTTTATGAAAAATAACTGACAGACGCCAGCTTTTGTACAGAATATTATTTCTGTATATATTAACCCCGCTTTTTGCAAAGACAAGTATGCACAATTTTTGTTTGACTTACCGAGTAAACCAAAACGGCCTTTTTTCCACTGGTTTTCGCGTTCTGCATAGCAGCCATCTTTTGATTTGAACCACGCTACATTATTCAACATTTTTTATGAGGTAAAGCACTCCTGGAATTTCTTCTTCGCTTAAAGTTATAATTTTTTTTCGTCTCTCTGAACCTGACAAGATACTACACGCCATAGATTTCTCTGTCCAGCCAAACAACCCATGCATGCTTTGGGACCACACTTAGGACCCATTCCCCAACTCGCTTTGTTAATGGGGAATTGTTGGACCACTTCATAAAAAGATGTTTATCCTAAAGATATGATATCGAAGTTGTTCGAGGAAAAGAAAGAAAAACATTTAGTTATGACATGGCATCAACTGATCGAGGTGACGATGACGTGCTTATAAACGAAGCATACTTACCTTATTTGCTTAATCCACCGCTTTCTTTTGACAATATCCTTAGGGAAATGAAAAACAATTGCACATGTTGCTCTGTTGTGTGTGGTTACAGTCGGGAACAAAGCATCGTCCGATATTATAAATGATTACCTGTCTCAAAGTTTTACAAAGGAAAAAGGGTGCGTGCTCAGCAAGATTGTTTAGCTCCAGGGAATCCGTTGTCATGGGGATGTGACGTCAAACTTCGTTACTCCTAAGAACAGATCTGTACCTCGGCAGGAATCTTTATCCCAATGTTTTACATTTGGTGTTAATAGAACTTTGGGTTCAATTATCCCCAGGATTGTAAACCTTGAAACCCAAATTCAGATACCTGTAAAATAAGATCCCCACTGACCCTTATATGAAGTGGAACCTCACTAACAAATAAAAGAAATAGTTAAAACTGAAAAGAATACTTAAATGAATAAATCAGAAAATGAACAAAGGAAGATTCAAATAGAAACAAAGTATTTGACACAGTTATCCTGTAAAAATAATGTTTTTCCAAACTAAATTGAAGCACACAAAAAATATGTTGGAAACACTGACAGGCACTGGGATAAGGCACCACTTTTTGACAAAAGCTCATTATTGTTAATGTGAAAAATGCCCCACTGAATGAACATATGCAAGAATTTGAAAGCTGGTTGAAAACTGTTACAAAGGCTTATTAGAGTCTGCAAAGATGCCGGGAAGGCCAGAAAAAATCCCAAATCTAGACAAACTGGAAGTCTGTTTGGGGCCAAGACACAGCTCTTGTTGCCCCATCGGACAAGAAGAATATCTAATTATGATCATTAACGATCCAGAACTTACTTAGCCTTAGTTATATCTTAAAGTTCCTCGTCTGAGCGCTTCATGTATCTAAATTTGGTGGGTAGGTTTTTGTAACCAACATTTATCTTTGAGTTCAGGACTAGCTTTCTTAAACTACTCGCTCCGCCACTCGTTAGGCTCTGTATGTGTGGCAAAATGAGACTTTACCTACAAAGCATAATGATTCTTTTCTTGTATTCTTAAGAGCAATCGATAACTGAAGCCGAGTGACTCATTAAATCGCTCTGGTAGTTTTTTGGTTTTGATTATTCTTCGAACAACTGGAAGAAAATGATTACTGATTGTCGAATGTAACAAAGCAATTAACGTTTTGGTCAATGAAACATGGGATCGTGTGTTTGTGTATCACAAAGTCCGATGCTTAGAATCTCGCTTGATCAAAATAAACTGAAATAAGCTAAAAATAATTGAAGAAACCTCGTGAAAATGCAATAGCGCCAAAATAGTGCCTCGAGCTTACCCAAGCAGGGAGCATATTACTCATTTTATGCTTCACCTTATGGCAAGAATCCGAAAAAGTACACTGCGCTCAACCAAACAGAAAGCATATTACTCGATTTGCTCCTCAAAAAAAGCAGAAAGGCTGAAATAGTGCCTCACGATCAACCAAATTAGGTGTTTTACCCAATTTACGCCTCACCTAAAGGCAAAAAGCCGAGGTAGTGCTTCACTGCAGTGCTCTCCCCAGAATTTTTCGCCAGAGCGAAATGAATATGAATATAGATAGTAAGTACTAATTAAAAGAGTTACAATACCAGTCACTCAAATGAAACTGCTTTCTGAATGGCGTGTTCGACACTGCACTAATGCGGTGTTGTTCACGCAGAAGACCTTCATTGTGTTGCTTTGACTTTTGATGTCGGGCGATCATGTCCTTCTGTAAGCAAGTGTAAGGTTCCTCGCTCCACACATTGCTTCCATTTTCTTGGTTTTTCACTTTGAACCGTTTGCAGAGTTTGCAAAGTACACTAGAACGGTCACTGGTCGTCTCGAGCCAGGGATATTCTTTCACTCAAGCACCATTGAACCCGTAGCGGTGCTTATCTTTGGCTTTAGGTTTCTTTCCTGTCTCTGTCCCTAAACAAGAGGTTACAGAACAGCAATCTTCGAGCTTGTTTATTCACTTCGCAAAGTTGTAATTTTTCCTTTCAAAAGCATAACACTGTTACAAAAATGTTAAACTAGGAATATCTGTCGATAGGGGAATGCTCGGACTTAAATTTTAAAATACTTTAAGCACGAGAAGACACTTTAACAACGTCATCAAAACATTTATTTTATGTAGTCAATCTTTCAATAATAACAATATAGGTGAAGATTGCTTAAAATCGGGGTCTCTAACAGTAACTTAAGTTAAATTTATCCGGTAAAACCCAAATAATTTTACCGGAAATCAGTCTAAAGCAGTCTTACAACACACTGTTAAAGCTACGATCACTCAAAAACGCCGAGTACATGCAACCGCAAGACTTGAATTTCGCAAGACTTGAATACGCGAAATAACTCCGGAGATCTAGAGAAAGTGGTAGTAGCAATTGAAGTGGATCCTTAACAAAAACTTTATCTGGTAAAATTTGAATAAAATGCGAACATTCAACACAAGACTTGAATAAACTATCTGGTATTGTATTTGAACACCACACACCAAACCTTAACTCCAAAGTGAAAAGTATAGGTGAAGATTGCTTGAAGTGGGTCTCTAACAGTAACTTAAGTTAAATTTATCCGGTAAAACCCAAATAATTTTATCAGAAAGCAGTCTAAAGCAGTCTTACAACACACTGTTAAAGCTACGATCACTTTTATGAATGTAATAGAGGAAAATCGTAGAGAAAAATCATGGCTTTACTTACGCAAAAAAACGCCAAGCACACCACAAAGAACACTCAACTCCGACGCTCTTCGTACTCGTTATTCGTAATAACCGGAAGTGTCCTGAATTACTCCGAGTGCGATCCAAACCCCAAAAATCTTATCCCTATATAAACATTTCACGCATGCGCGATACTACATTACCACTGACCGGAAATGTGATCCAAATCCCAAAAATTTTGGAATCAACTCCTCTCCTCTCAAAATTAGGTTTGCTCTCTGTTCGCTCCGCTCACTGCGAGCAACAGGTACTTAAGAGATATTTTTGCTATTGTTTACAACGTCGACTCATGGTTTTTTGATAAAATCAATATTTCTGCTTGATCGCTTCGCCGTGTCCGCTTTGTTATAACAGTGAAAGAATGCGCTTCTCGTGCATGACATGACATGGACATGCTGCGCTGTCATTCGGTGCCATGGTTACTTTTGTTATCGAACATTGAAAAAGACTGGGCATGAAATTCAAGATGGCGGACGTTTGCATAAAAGACTCGAGTCGGGCAAATTTCGAGCTTAATCTTGACTCTGTTTTTCAAATTTAACCCTTAACCTACTGGCCATAGCAACAGTTAAAACAAAAACACAAAAACAAATTTCAAAGACCATTTAGGTCTATCGTAAATCCAATCAAGGGCAACCCACGAACACCTTGGGCATGCAACGACAGTGAGCCTTTTGTCCTGCATTTTCTTTCAGAAGATCTGTAAATTTTTGGAGAACCTTGATATTTTTTATGAAGAGGCATCTATCGTGTATCAGTGGCCAAAATTAACTAATGGCCATTCTGGGACTAACATTCCTAAACCCTATACGTGGAGCCTTAAGGTTGCAGGAATCAAATTAGCTGGCGTGCGTAAACAGTTGATTGTTGAACTCCAGTTTTGGGTTAGTGCATTGCTACAGGTGCAACTGGGTGTAAAGACTGTGACACTTTTGTCTTTATGCATCTGTTTTCTTTATAATACTATCTTACGTTTTGTTCAAACTTTTACATTCTGATGCTGATGCATCTCAATGAGGTGACATCTAACTAAAGCTACTTAAGAGCAGCTGACTGTAAAATTCGAGAATCCGCGGACAAAATCGAAAAATCGGATTTCTTCATATTTTGTCA
>JAOEHV020244344.1:0-12494 GCA_025447995.2 Isaurus tuberculatus | reverse complement strand
CTCCCCCCCCCCCTTCCGACCCAAACCCGAATATTTATATCTGGACCTATTGTTCTAACAAAATTTTGATTTGGTATTTTATTAGTCACCAAGAGAGAACAATGAAGAGTGCGAACCTACTGAGAATTTAAGGAACATCCAGCCAATGGTGCAAAACCGTCCCCAGAATCTCTCCCTTCGTCTGCCAGATTTGTATGCTAATGCACCAGAAAGTAAACTTTAACTGACAGAGAAAAGTAACGATGTGTTGAGTTGGAAAATACTCAGTTATTTATTTAAGTTCCAAGCAACTCGAAAAAATTTAGATACCGGGTTTAGGCTAAATGTTAAGCATAGCTGCATTTTAAATTTAATTTAAGAGGGCCTGTTTAGAGAGTTTACTTTCCCAGCTAAAAGTTGGGATGAACCATCAAATTTTTGTTCAGCGCGACTCTTGAAACAAAAATAAAGAAAAGGAAAAATTGGGTAAAAACTGGTTTAGGCTTTGAAATTTCTGTTCCGAAAACATTCGTAACGTTATTCGTTATTGCAATCCATTTATGAACTGCCCACCGTTTGGGTCGACCCTTGGATGATGTAATCCCGAAATTGGGTAAAACCTACATAAAAAAAACTTCGAAGCCCAGATGTCCGGAACAATACTCTTGAGAATGACCAGGTATTGAATACACGTAAGAACAGTAACAACATAATGCTTAATCAATGTGGCCGGAAAGATTTTCATATGCATGCATGTTCTAAAATGGGCTTAAAATGCACCTCAACAGCGAACATAGCGCCTATAAAATAACAATAAGGCTAAACATAGTTTTTTAGGTCCTATTTACTATGTGGGAATTTTAGCCGTCCTTTTAACTATGCTAACAAAACGTGACTTCAATGTTGTAAATTTTTCGTGAATTTTGATCCAAGTTTAGAGTAAGAAAGGCTTAATTTACAAGACATGTTTTGACAAACCCATAACAACTGTAGCTTTATACGTGGTCGCCTGAATTTCATATCTCTTATTAAATTCTACCATGCATTCCCTTTATGCATCCGTCAAAAAGAACTCCCTCTCAGAACACATGGGAAACTTTTCACGTTATCGTTCCCCCCCCTCCCCCTTTAACCAAACCAAAGCCCAACTTTTTGTCAAACGAGATAAACGCAACGACGTCCCTTCCCCCCAAGGGTTTGGAGTAAAAACCAGTAACATAAACGCAAAACTTTAACTAAAACAAAGCAAATTTTTGAAACTTAAGAATTACAATTTTCCACAACTTTTTGTCGCTACAACAATGTGATAAGATTTTCTTACCCTCGAACACCACACCAAGCTCCCGCAGCAGAAAAGGTAGACGACGCCCTTATCACTTGGTTGCCTGTGGCAAAACAGTCTTAAAATGGGATGTTCTGTTTTGTTTTTTTTTGGCCTGAATTGGAATTTTTGCGCACACGGAACTCGAACAATATGGCGAAAACTGTTGTCGTTACTAGTGTTATCTTTTGTATCGAATTTTTTTTTTGACGATATCAAAACTCCATATTTTATTTTTATAATCAAAATTCTGGTCTCTACACAAAAGAATTGTTAGGCATACGCACCTGGGCAAAATTGTCAAAAAGCGCAAAGAGGGCGGAACAAGATAGGCAAGTGATGTCACGTCCTGAAAACCTCATTAAAAGTTGAAAACAGTGTTTGACATGAGAAACATTGTAACATCCAATTCAAGCAAAACAGTCTACATGGCCATTGGGGGGGGGGGGAGGGGTGAGACGATCACGTCGGTGAGGCTTCCGTTAATATCAGGCACTTATTGTCTTTGCGGGTCAATACTGTAAAAAATACAAAAATTTACTTGAAACAAAATCTAGAAAAAGCACTTTCTACAAAATATACATAACATACAGAAAGATGAAAAAAATTGTAACCTGCGAGCAGAGTCCCCTTTAACCTTCTAATCGAGCCAAAGACGGAAGTGACCCTATCTTTTCTTTTTTTTAGCATGCGCGACGGTTGCTTACAGACTGATTAAAAAATTCCACGCCCACTCGAATAAAAACAACTTCCGGTTACGGTAAATTTTATTTTTTAAAATCAAATAGTTCCAAATGACCATTATCTGATGATTTGACGGCCTAACGGAAAGAACATTGGCATTTGTTGATAAAGTTATTCAAATTTCAATCAAACCAAACTTCAAACGAGCGGACTCCCACAACGAACTTACTTGTTTTTAAAAAACCTAAAAGTTAAGAACATCTTAATATCTTGGCGAACCAAAAAAAATAGGTACGCGACGCATACATGTGGTAGGCCTTGGAGCTTGGGCTCCGAGACGAAGAGACACAAACCTTCGACGGGGTCGAAGAACAAAGCAAATTCGCTCGAAAAGACTGTGACTTAATAATTATATTTGTCAGACCGTGTTGCGGTGTTGATAACCGTATAAAATACAAAAATATCACAAGAAGCGAGATAATTATAAAACAAATTACTTATTAAAAACTAAAAGTTTACACTTATCCAAACTTTTGTTAAAAAACGTTTACAAAGCAATTACTTCAATCCATATGTTGCACATCTAAATACAAAATACATGGCATTATGTCTCATATTTTTTCGACTTCTGTCACGTGATTGAATACTAGCCTCTGAGTGGTTGGTCAAACGCGACATCCGATTTTTCAGTAACAATGTTGGTAAGCCAGCCGTTGGCTTACCACAACAAGAGAGATTGTAAGTGATGTTGTGTAGGCCTATCACCCCACTGTAACATTGATGGGTGGAAAAATTAAAAGACCTAGACGGAAAAAACTTTTTCAAAAACATTCGCGATAGATTTATTAACTCTAGTTTCTTTGCGCCATAGTTATTTTAATTCATTGACATTAGCTTAAACCGGTTTGTCTTGTAGTAATAGCAGTTTGAGTAGCCGGTGGATCAAAGAAAAGACAGGGTTTCGGCAGAGTTTCCCTTCCTTCTTTCGCTCAATTAGAAGGTAAAGGGGCACTCTGCTCGCAAGGTAAAAAAAAAGCTATGCACACCTACTACATCCTTCAGCTTTCTAATTGTCCCAAATGCACCTCGGTTAGCATTAGCCTGTGCAATTGCCGTGTTTTATTTCTTAAATGTAAACCCCAATTTTCATAATACACGCTCTAGAGGTCTAGGAATTTCGAAAGGGTGTTGGGTTATAAGGTGGAGCTTCAACTATTGCGGAAAATACAAAAGTCATGTTAGGGAATTAAACACAGGCCCGTACGCGCACAGTTCCCCCCCCCCCCCTAACGGCCGTAAAGGTCCGCAACAGTCCACTCGATTATGAAAGTGATGAATAAGAAAAATAGAGTCTACGATGGAAAGTGATCATCAAAGCATATTTAGAAGCACTTTTATTTACATGTAAAACAATCTCAGTAATAAATTAAAATAAAATCTAAAATCAAAAATACCCTAAGCCCAAAGTTATTTTTACACAAAACTTTATTATTTTTTGTGCTGTCCTGAAAATGTGAAAGTTGTGATCAAATGACGTCATGGTCCCAAAAAATTTTATTCGCACAAATTCCACAAATTCCTGCGCACGGGCCTGAAACTTATAAGTAGATATTTGATATTACTATGACTCTATGGCTGGTTACCTATTTTTATTTTCGGTCAACCTTAGCTAGTTCGTTTTTTGATGCTTAGGCCAGACCAAATTAATGTGTTGGGGCACGGATCCGACCGACCCTCATTTTTCCCATGCAAAAAAAAAAAAAAAAGTGTGATCTTTCAATTTTAATCCCAGTTTTTAGTTGTTCTGCTTCAGTAACTTCACTCTCACAATATGCAATTGAAAACGTTTTTAAAAAACTGAATAGAAGCTAAATACCTTCGTATCAACTGCGTAAATAATGGAGTGTTTTTGTACAAATGGCCGTTTGTCGGTAACGCATTGTTTATAAAGTCTTTAGTGATGATGGTTGGTCACATTTTTAAAAATGTCATGTCATAAAACAACAGATTACCTACGTTGAAATTTCAGTGTTTCGACACATGTACAGATATGATTTATGTAAATTACATATATTTTGTTTTTATTATTCATTTTTTTCTGACCGACCGACCCGAATTATTTTGAAAAAAATCCGTGCCCCAACAAATCAACTTGGTTTGGCCTTAAACATATTTTGACTGTACGTATTCCAAACCCGCTTGCAATTAAATAGCTAAGATGTGGTTAGTAAATTAGAAAACAGACCTAACGCCGATTTCGCTTATCTCTTAAGTTGAGAGTTCGAGTTTTCGAGGTTCTGTATATTGCATTGTTCTTGAAAAGATAGCGCGATTGCATAAAATAATTAACATTATTTCCTCTGCGTATAACTTTTGTAAAGCACAGCAAAGTTTCTAAAGCTCAAATCGTTGTTTGCAAGGTGAGAATATCAGAACAAATAAGATACAAAAACCATCGAAGCGTAAGGCTTAAACATAAAAAAAAACAGAAACAAGATGAAAGGTTTTCACTCAAAAATTTTAATAAAATAAACTTCCAACGAAAAACCAGCATTGAGGTAGTGTATTTTTAGGCCAGTTACTACAGTGCAACCCCGATATAACGAAGTCCTCGTTATAACAACCCAAATTTTGGGTCCCGAGGCCACATTTTAATTTACCCCGATACTGACGAAGTTCACAAAACAAGTACAAGTATTTTGACATACTGCCCCGGAAATTTCTAGAGTTTTAGAAAGTTAGTTCGCCCTCTATAGAAGCTACTGAGTATATACGAGAGCTTTGGGAATTCTTTTTAACATCGGAGAGCACTTTGTTCACAAAACGAGATTAATTTATCAATGTGACATGGAGGACACATTTTCACGATTGTGCGTCACTGAGCAAATACAGTTTAGCAACTTTTCCTAGGCTATTATTTCTTCCCTAACAACATGAAGTGGAACCCTTAGTAAGGTTATGATATACACTGTTTGTTTGAAAATTGTTTTGTTGCAGTCTTGATACCGTCGTGATTTTACTGTTTCAGGTTTAAAATGTATGTTTTATCACGTAATAAATCAAGTAAGGATGGTCCAACAAATACGTGTCATCGCTAATTTTTTGTCTGTTATCAAAACCCCAATATAACGAAGTTTTTCGTGTTTTTTCAGTAACTTCGCTTTATCGGGGTTTCGCTTATTTTCGTTTATTACGAACCCCCGTTATAACGCCAAGTAAATTGTCCTTGTAAATCGGCACTTCGTTATATCGGGGTTGCACTGTAACATTTCTGCGGAAAAGGCAACCAATAATTTTTAAAATAGAAACAAAATAAGAACATTTAAAGCTTGAAACTGCGAGAAAACAACTAAAAACTTTCTAGTTGTATTGTTTTGGTTTTTAATAAAAAAAATAAACGGTGTAGATTAAAAAAGAATAAAGAAAAATTTTCAGAATTTTATATCCGGAGAAACATGAAATCAAGGTTTAAATCATTTTTCAAAAACCCAACCAAAAAATGCAGTTGTTCTACAAAGCATTTGCTGTAAATCACTAATCAATTTTCGAAAGACATATTCTTTTGGGCCGAGCAACTACTCAAGAACATTGTAACAGTCTTAAATAGTCTGCAAAATGAAAACATGACTTCCTTTTCAAAGCTGTTACACCTATCAGCTTTGTTTACAAAACTGAACTTGAAACGGAGTTAACCGAAACAAGAATACTTCACTTCTTGTTTTACATTCATATCTGTTACACAAACAAACAATTTCCATTTTAAGTTACCATTTTTCTGTGTTTCTCATCGATTTCTAAATTAACGGTAAAAAAAAACAGCTGCCTGTAAGTTGCATGTTATTGAAAGACACACATTCCCCTCGAGGCAAGTATAACGAAAATGCTTCATAATTTAGCTTGCTGGTTTTCGGTTTCATTTAAGAATTTTAAAGCATTTAAGCCATCTAAGAAGATTGAACGACTCGACGAATCGATTGAATTTTTCAAGTAATTTTATTTCATTCACACTTCTCATAAAAGTCTATTTTCATGGTTTTAAACGGCACGTATTTTAATATCTTTATTTCCCTAGTTATTAAACTTGTATAATTGATAGTCTAGTGTTTCATCACTGACCGACATTTTAACCTAAATGTATTAAATTTCAACTCTTTGCTCATTTTCTTTATAAAGACAACAAACCAAAACAAATTACGCAAAAGCGGCTAAAATGCAAATTCATGAAGTCGCTCGATTCGACTATAGTTTCGTCTTGCTTACGATTGTAACTAAAGTTGCCTATAAAGAGTTTTTTTAAAAAAACTCGACAAAAGAAACAGGTAAATTTGAAATCTTGTTTTTTAAAACCAACTGACAAAGGCGATACGTTTTCCAAAGAACAGACGACAAGTTCTTACCTTCTTAAATATTTAGAAGAATTAATTGAAAATCGTATTTTGCTGTTTTGAATTTCTAATCATTGAAAATGATGGATGTTTTTTTTTTCACCTCAGAACAAAATTCTTTTTATTCTACAGTTTACTTTAAAATTACTTTTAAAGTTTATATGTTACACTAAGCGTTAAAATTTTTTAGAGCAGTTTAAAAGAGAGTTCATCGGGCAAATTTCAGTTTTAATCGCTAGCGTTTAAAATTTTTAAAAACGACAGGTGTTTTTAGCTGTTGACATAAAGAAAGCTGTCGCCTTGTTTCGCAACAGAAAGAAAATTTATTCCTATTTTAGTCCTAATCTTTTCCTTTGCTCTTCATATTCGGCAACATTTCGCTTCATAACTTCCATACATGATCCAAGGAGGCGTTCAAATGCGTCTCGGGCTAAAAAAGCGCATTTTGTTTCTCCTTCGAAGGCGTAAACAGAAGCCGAACGAGGTTGGTTCATTACAAGAGCGAGTTCACCTACATAAGCTCCCTTTTCTAGTACGGAAATCTGCTTTTCTTCCCTTCCATCTGACACCGTCACGCGTACTTTGCCCTTCTCAATGAAGTACATTCCGTCCGCCTCGTCTTTCTCTTTTATAATACACTCTCCAGGGTCAAAAAATCGGCTTTCTAAAGCATCGGCTAAATTCATTCGCTCGTATTCATCCAATTCTTTCAACATGGGGACATTTTGAAGGAACTCTTCGTACATTTTTCGCTTTTTCGCAGCAGCGCCAACCACGATTCGTCTGAATGTGCCTCTATCAAGAGCCCAAAGAATTCCGCCATCAGTCTTAGCGTAAATAGTTGCATTTCGAGGGCAGTTATACATTAGGGCCAGTTCGCCAAACATCCCTGAATCCTTGAACGTATGAACTTTGACATCCGTTCCTTCTTTATCGATAAATACATCGTAATCTCCACTGTCGACAACATAGAAATAATCACCTTCGTCTCCTTGTTTTATGATCAATTCGCCTTCTTTAACTTTTTTTTCGTCCATAGCATCTAAAATTTGTTTTAGCTGCTCTTTGTCACAGCTTTTGAAGAGCAGAATGTTCTCTACAGATTTCTTGAGGCGTGAAAATTGTTCGGGAGTTTTAGGATGAACTACCGGTTTGATGTTTTCATTGTCATCACTCGGGTCATTTGTTTCAGCCGATACAGCTTGTCTTCTTCTTCGACCTGTTGGCCTTGGTGGCTCTGGCAAAGGCTCGTCTTCAAAATCATCCAAACTTTTGTTTTTATCAGTCTTACTTGCCGCTTTGCCTTTGCTCTCTTTCTTGTCAGCAGATTTCTTTTCAGCCGCTTTCTTGTCGGATCCTTTCTTTTTCCTAAACAGATCCATCTCGGTGAAATACTCGGCCGCAAAAGCTATAATATCATCCGGGTTTTCCTGAATACACTTTACAACGAAATCTTCCAACAGAGTTGTTAAGCCTGATGGAATACTAAACTGGTTTTCACTTGCCATCGCTCGTTAAAGAGAACAAAAAAACATGGCGAGCGGGCCAACCTAAACATTTCGCTTCCTATATGACGATACTGATTGCTTGCTTGAAATGGAGATTTTCGATTGCTCAGGCACTGAGAAGAGAAGTGTTTTGTTTACGGCTTCTCAGCCCCAAGCAACAGAACAGAGTCAGGAAACGTGTGACTAGATACCTTTCAAATGTGACGAAAAGACGTTAATTGATTCAGCGCTGTTGCTGAAGACGCCCGTGTCATATGGAAATTTCGCTGATAGATTGATAGACACATTCGCCTTCTCAGCCAATGCATAGCGGGATTTGCCGCAGTTAAGAGATGTTTCTATAACAACCACTTAACTTAGCCGCACCCTTTTTTATCTGTTGTTGTTTCGCCAGCTCCGAAACAACAAATTATAACTAACGCTTTTATTTTCCATTTTAAAATTTGGAAGAAAAAAAATTAAACATTTTTAATAAATCCATGACAAAAGTCGAGGCCTGTTTCTTTTGAATTTGATCTTTCACCAGATTCTGCTCTCAGATTCTACCAAGTCTGTAATATGAAAACTGACAATCAGACATAGACGCGGTCTTTATGAGAGTTTGCCGTTGCTGACAAGAGAAACATTTGAAAAAGTTTAATATTTGGTTTTAGCATTAATAAATAAGAAAAGCTTTTATCATACACCCAAGTTCGTTCTGCAAAATAGAAATCAATACAAAAAAAATGAGTAGTTTACTAAAATCTTTTTTGAAAAATTTACATACTAGCGAGTATTGCGTGACGAGTTACTTTCGGTCATTTCTTCAGCCCTTCAAAAAAGGATAAATCAAATGTTTTCGCTTGGATATGATTCTAAATAAAAAATATCACTAAATTTTAGCAGAGTAACCTTTAAGCTCAGCGTTCGTTAGCCATAAAAAATTTTCGAGCCTACGCAATCATAAACGTTGCAGTCGCCAACAGCCGCTTTATATAAATTGTAAATTAACATCTGCAGAAATTAACCAGTTGATTATTTTTGGCATTATTTGTTTATCAGTTCATCAATTTTTTCTCAGTAACCGGATAATGATTGAGTCTCGACTGATTTAAAGTTTAGGTTTAGCTTAATAATGACTGATATTTTAGAGGTGCGAAATTGTTTTCCTTACAAACTCACTTCATGGATTAAAAAAATTCTAGCGACATATAAATCACCAACTACCATCAGTCTGAGGAAATATTTGGAGTCCAGTCCCTTTGAACCGTCTGGTTAATTCATTTTCAACGAATTCTTAACAATTGAACGAACACAGTTTTAAAATCAGTTTGTAGAGCAGTTTAAAAGTTACAACGACGTCTAATTTTTGGTTTGAGCCGAGGCTGAATGTTCTTAAATATTTTATGCGTTTCAGCCTCAAATATATTCTTAAAAATATTCTTTTAAAAATATAATGCTACTTGCTAGTACTATTGTTATATTGAGACATGGAAACACTTTGCTCTGCTCGTTGCCCTTAGAATCCAAGGCTATGATTTGTTTTGTTCAGCACTAAAACTTTAATTGTTATTAACTGTGCTGATACTGTGTAGAGTTTGTGAAACAGAATTGAGTCTTTGTCTGTTCAAACGCCATGAATATGATTGTACATGCAAAATAATGAATGTTAAACTCCACCATTAGCCAAGTCGCAAATCATAACTATGACTATTCTAGTTTTGTGCAATATCCGAAACAATGTTCTTCATCTCCTCAGCCTCAGGTATGTTCTTCGCATGTTCTTAAATTTTGGGCAATTTTCAATGCAACCCGACTTTCTTATGAAAAAAAGGTTCTAATAAAAAAAAGAGTGTACTCCATCAAGAAATTTGGGATTTTTTCTTATAAAAGTATAAATCCGATTTCGAAAACTCTCATATGCAAATTTTACAAAGATTTTGAATTTTGTTGTTTTGGTAAATTTTTGTTGTTCAAATTGTTAAATTGAAGGTTTTGTTTCGTCAAAATTAATCTTTAGCCATGAAAAATATATTTTCACAAACCCTTCGTCCACTTTTACCCCTTCTAAAGGGTCACTCGTGTTTCATAGTTTCAGGTTATTGAGAGTGAAATAGAAGGCGTCGTTAAAAAGTTTATTATTACAATCCGTACAGTATGGCGTACGGGGCCTTTTTCATCACTGAAGGCTCAACATAAAATAACGCTAAAATTTAGATTTGTCAAAAAATAATATTTTCAGATGCAACTTGAGAACAATTTTAGAAAAGTTTTAGGATAAAATGAAACGTTTTACCCAAAACTGTTATCACTGAAATTGTCCATCGCAGAATTAATGTTTATTGAAAGGGGTAATAAAAGAAGAGAAAAAATGTGTCCACAGACTCCAAGTTAGTTTAACAAGAATATGTGTATAACTTAATTGACTATGTTTGTCTTATTAAACAGAGGTAAATTTTAAAATAAAAAAATAGTGAATCACTTTGAAACAACATCAATTTCAACAGAGCATTTGAATGAGTTTCTTCTTGTAGTTTCCAAACAAGTGTTTAGGTAAACCTAGCAATATTTATAACAGTCCTAATCTAACCATCCAAAGTGACTAGAGGCCAGTGGAGCTTTATTAATAAATGATGGTAGTATTACTGTTCTGTTGTTTCATGCGAATTAGCCTTGTTAACATAGTTTAAAATTAAGGCAATAAACACCCAAAAAGTGTACCATCCCAAAATGAATTTTTATCAGTTTCTTTAGAAAGGAGCTAGAGACTGGGACGAATTTGGTAGCGCAAAGACATTTTGGATCGTTACTAGGGACAGTCAACTCTTCGCTTTTTTATAAACAAATATCGAGGAGCTAAAGCGTTCTGAGTTTTAAAAAAAGCCATCGAAACAAGCCCGCTGATTTCAAGTTTGTATATGGTACCGACAACTTGCATTGTGTCGATCGGAGGTGAAAGCTCAGTTGAACTTGATTATCAACGTTGCTTGGTTTTGGGCAGGAGAAAAGATCAATCATAAAACTTGAAAACAAAGTGTCATCAATTCATTCAAAAGAAGATGAAAACTAGAAAATAACAATGAAGAGAGTTTTGCTAATGTTTGAAAGATTTTATCTAAAAAATCCTAGAGTTGAGATAAAATGTCAGATGAAAATCTTCGGGTATGATTATTATAGACTTACTTAATATTTCATGATTTGCAAATAATGTAGATAATAAAAAAAGTTATTAAATATATTTATTCTCTACAAAAACTTCAGTTCTACTAACACGTGACAGTTTTTCATTATGCATTATAAGCGCAAAAATTTTGGTACCGAGACACTAAATATTCAGAACCGCAAAAACAAAAAAATATATATATATATATTTGGTGTACTTTATTTTTTAAAAAAAGAATTTTCTGTGTAAAGCTAAAATTACTAATTTTTATTTAAAAAATCAGTAAAAAATAAACCCCTACGCTGAGGAATGGTATACCCTTTCATCATCTCATCTAGTAGTATTTGTAAGTGCAACATTGTTTTAAGTGTCTGCAACTAAAATGTTTATAATTTACCAGTAAATTACAGCTACTTGTATGTAACGTTCAAGCGTCGTATTATAGAAGCCAAACAGTTTCTATCCTGCATGCATTTGATTCCATTTTCTCTTGTTCAAAGGCACATTTTTATGCTTTGATAGTCTATTATAAAGTATTTATATAGATATACGCATTCTGATTGGTTCGCTATCTCGGACTATTGGACATTAGCATATACCCAACCAGCGAAAAAATTTTTTGCGTGCTCTGATTGGTTCCCTAAAAAGTGAATATCCAGGATATTCACTGATTAGCGATAGAGAAAAACAAGATGGCGTCGCAGTTTCCAAAAGGTGTCAGCGACGTTGAAATTTTAGAAATAGATAATGCGGCAGTTCCCGAAAACACAAAAACTCAACAAAATTTGGAGTGAACGTATTTCGAGATAAGTTTTAATAATTGTTGATTCATGAACAACTTTTTCACAAGTAAACAAATTCAAAGTGTCCAACTAAATTGCCGGCGCGGCGACACGAAGCTGTTTACAGTTTTTATAAAAAGCATTTTTGTCACTGATTCGCTGGTTGGGTATATGCAAACGTAATTATTCACCTCAGTGTCGGTGAAAGCCAAGTATATTCACCTCGCCGCTTTTGCGGCTCGGTAAATATCCTTGTCTATTCAACTCCACTTCGGTAAATAATTACTCAATATCCACTCGGGTAATGTTTGTTTCAAAATGGCGGCGGAAAATTCCCGTTTTGCGATCATTACGGACGGTGAAATTTTGCAAATACAGATATGCACTTTCAGAAAATACCAAGAAAGCAACAAAATACGGACTGCATGTTTTTCGTAAAAAGCGCTTTAATATTCAAACAATTCAAACAAAAACTACAATGCCTGAACGACAAGATGGCGGTTTTGAACAGAATCGGAAATTTACAAATTCAAGATAACACAACTCCTTTCACAATAAGAAGTTGATAAAGTATGACTCCGGCAAAGTTTTTCAGGGTAAAGCTTAAAGTGCCACAATGATCAAATTCAAACTTTCCTTTTTTGAGATTTTGTTTGAAAGGACTTTAGTAGTAAATCATTTTGCCTTTTTCCA
>JAOEHV020244252.1:0-12494 GCA_025447995.2 Isaurus tuberculatus | reverse complement strand
CTCCCCCTACTCCTCCTCCCCCCTACTAATCCTCCCCCTACACCCGTACTACTCCCTTTCAACTACTCCTCCTCCTCTCCTTATCCATTTTATGTCAAATATCCACGAGACAAAAATTAGACATTGCATGGTTGCCCTCTATCATCATCGCAATCAACATCACTATCATCCATAACCAAATAAACATGCGTGATTGCTCTTATCAATTCTATTCTATTGAGGGCATCTTTATCTGTGAGGCTGAAACAAGCTCATATTAAGCTTAAGGCTAAAAATCGTGTTGCAAATTAAAGTAACATATTATCAAACTTCATTTTGGAAAAAATGTTACAAACCTTTTTAGATGTTTAGCTTTAAATTCTGTTTTAAGTTGAGTTTATAATAATTGCAGCTCTTGAAGCTGCAGATATAACATGTTCAAAGTTTATGGCTATCAATTAGAAAACCTTAACTGTACCTGTAAACTCCTGTTGCAACATCCCACAGTAAAATATTTTTGTCCCAAGATCCTGTTGTGATGAGATGTTCATCATTGCTGAAGGCACATGATGATATGATGTTGATGTGCCCTCTAAAGCAAAGAGAATTACACCATTTTGAATATATACAGTCTTTTGTCAGGGGATCACATACAAAAAAATTAATGAATAACAAACTAACATTTGCATAAAAATAATATCAAAACATTCAAGCTACTGTAGCTTTGACCATAAAATCTCTCTACTAACCCTACTTGTAGTGTAGCTCTGTAATTCTCTTTAAATGTCACCATGTCAATAATCTTTGTTGTCTTGTCCATCGAAGTAGTGCAGATGCGATTCTGATTTGGAGAAAATCTACAGCAGGTCACAGTGCTTTTGTGGACTAAAAAAATGAAAATTTTAAACATTTAAAACAATATCAAACTTCACAAATTATTTCACTGAAAAAGTAATACTAGCTTTTTCAACCTTGTTTCTTTGGTCAGTTTTTTATTGCTTGACGTATGCATAAATGCATCTAAATAGTTTTTTTTTCTTTCTCACTTCTTTCTTTCTTTGATTCATTCTTTGATTCTTTCTTTGATATTTTCTATATGTCTGTCTATTTGTTGATCTTTGTTTTTTCTAGGACAATAAAGAATGATTAACCCTGAGTCTCCACCCTCAGGGAATATGGCAGTTCTTCCAAAGTAGCATTAAAGGAACATATTCAAGAAACAGGTCTTTCCAAGGGTGGGAAATTAATTGTACATAAAGATTACCCCAGGTATTGGAAGATTTGCTTGATGTACATATAGAAATAAAGAAAAGAGATTCCTTGAAAGAAATGAAAAAAGTTTAAGAAAAAAAAAAACAGCTGAAAAGCAAAATTAAAGCAAAAAATACAAACACCTAAATCCTCAATACTGAGGTGTGGCCACACAATTGGTTTATTAAATATTCCACATTTGAGATAAGAAAGTTATGTTAACTGTCAAAATGAATTCCTTACCAAACAGTTTTTTAATCAGTTGACCATCTCTTGTATCCCAAATGCTTACAGCATTCTCCAAGTCACTACCAGTAACAATGTACTTTCCATCATGAGAAAAGTCACAGGATGTTACAGCACCATTATGAAGACCTTCCCACTAATGCACAACATACAAACTCTGGTTAATAACTCATGAAACTGTAAAAAAGTTACAACTACACCTAGAGTCCTCATTATAAGCTGGAATCTAGCAATCGATACCTTCCTCTTTTGACAATGGTGTTTGGCTACTCATAATCAATGTCGAAAATATATTTTAATTTTTGTTTTTAAATTTAGCCTAATGCTAACTTCATTTCTAAGAAGCCTGAACTATCAAAATTGAGTGGGGGAGCATGCCCAAGAGCCCCTATTCAACATCAAGAAAAGCCAAATGATTGTAGACTTTTCTTAGTAATATGTTGTCTGTAAATTACCCCTCTAAAATTCAAATCTAAGGGGACTGGCCCAAGGCCCCTTAGTAATGATCAATGCAAAGTTCACAAAATTACAACTGACATAATAATATGGAGTACTGTAAACTGACTGCACATGAGATCAATGGCTGCAATGGAACAAACAAGGGAAGATTTGATCATATGGATATTGGGTTCACAGAAAGCCAGAATAGTTCCTTAACTTACAGATAAATGTTTCTGTAAAATAAAAGAGTTTGATTTAAAAGAGAACACAAATCTTACTGCTCCTTCATTGACTAGTCTACTAATTACCTTTCGAGGTACTTCAAAATTAAAACACCAAATTTAAATAGTTTACATACTATGAACACTTTATCATACCAAAAGTTTGCCTGATGGAATGTCCCATACACAAAGCTTTTTGTCCCAGCTACCAGATGCTATCCTGCAGTAAATGTAAAAACTAAAGCAGTGAAAAAATTCCTAAAGGAGTATGTACACTATTTTAAATTGCATGTACTTTTTGTTATTTTTTACGTGTATGTTTTAGCTTTTGTTGCCAGCTATGCAATTAGTCATCAACAATTCCACTGGGCACATGCAGTCTTAGACTGCGTATTTCTTATATTGATTCCTGCTGCAAGATTTGCATGCATTTATCAAGTTCAAATCTCACTTTTACACTCTTTGGCCTTGGTTTTACCAAAGATAAATCATCTTTGCTTGTAAATGCAAAAGATAACCAACTAACTGTTGAAATGTTTAACTGTGAAGGTTCTATATATTTCAAAAGGTTTCTAGCCAAATAATATTTACCTTGTATTGTAGGGATCACAGCGGCATGATGTGACAAATGATGAGTGTCCTGTGAAGGCACTGAGTTGTTCGCCGGATGTAACATCCTAATTTAAAGTAAATATAGCCAGTTTTAAGATATGCATTTCTAAAACCAATAGGTGTGTAGTCACATTACCAACTATCATGGTATGTTTTTTGCTGCAGGGGGAAATTGATTCTTCAATCTATATTGTAGATGGTATGAAGAAGTTCTGTTGTCGAGCAAATTGACCCCCCTGAATTTTTTTGGTAAAACTCCAGCAATTTAGCCTGTTCATCTTACCTACTTACTTATTCCTCTTTGTAAAATAATTATATGTTTGATGAAATAAATTATATACCTACCCAAAGTCTAATAGTTTTATCCTTTGATCCGGTGACAATTCGTTCATCATCAAAACAGAACTGACAAGATGTTACAGCATCACTGTGACCTTGAACCACTTTTACTCTTACCTTGAGTTACAAATAAATATATTAACATAATTATATAGCTCATTAGTAAAAGCTACTACTACTATTTAACTAACTAATCAATAACTGCTACTTGATATTAATAACAACAATACTAAATTATATTGTTATGTATTAGTTGAGCTCAACTCTCGATAAATTTTGTCTGACCCAACATTTTGGTCTTTGCGAGCATGCCAGCAGTGTGTTTAATTTTGCGAGCAATCCGAGCATGCGAGCACTTGCAAAAATTTTGCGAGCACGAGCAAGCGACCAAATTTTGCGAGTACTTTTAAATTGAATAGGACCATTCGACACCCCTCACAGTGCAGACATGCGTGTTTTTCAACCCTCACAGTGCAGACATGCATGTTTTTCAAGCAGTCAGCAACAATGCCTGTTGTTTTGAAAAGGGTTTATGAGCTACTGTATGTGTGAAAAACGTGAAAATGTTGACAAGTTCGCATTGTTTTTGGCGCAATCACAATTACCTGAGCTAAAGATTCGTGAGCCCAGGTTGCTCCAGTTTGTTGACTTTTCACTCCATTTTCATCATTATGTCCCATATCGACCTTTTTAAAAGAAATTGTTCATAATTTGCGTTTCAAGGCTTACTACTAGTGTTTGTTTATGACTTTTGTCTTTTTCCGCCATCTTGATATTAGTTACCAGTTTCTCTGTCTCTGCTCTTTCACGCTGGGCGCCTATATACGTTAAGCACAGGCAACCCAAACACATACTGGGAAACGGCATCTCAGAAATAAAGGATTTTGTATGGAAATTATTTGTTTGTATCCTTTTTATATATCGCAAAAAATATCCACGATATAAAATAAAATGGAAATAAACATATTTTCATCAACACCCAAAAATTTCTACACTTCCAAACTGTTTTGTGGTTAAACAACTGAAGGCCTGCCAAAAAAAAAACCCTCTGCAACGACCGACCTTGATGCTGTTTGCACATGGAAAACGATGACAGTTCCGTTTGTCGGAGTTATTACATTGAGCAAAACTTTTATAAAACAGAGAAATGTAAACTGCATTTGGGCGCGTGCGCGTAAAAAAATAAAGTCGTCACAATAAAGAAATCAGTAACAGTCCAATTTTTAGTCTGTTCCATCACTAGCTTGCTTCTTACAAATTTGAATTCCAAGAAATGGGTGCAAATACTAGTCATTTTGAAAGACCTCGAAGTAGAGTAAGAAATTCGATAGTTTCAAGAAGGTATAGCTGTTTTTAAGATTCCATCATTTTTTCTCTTTGTTTGATCATCTATTTACTTGTGTATTGTTTATTTATTCTTACATTTTTTTGTTTGTTTAACCCTGAATCAGGATCAACAATCACTTTTTATTTTAAGACTCTCATCACTCTGATAACTGATGTTTTATTTTGTTGATAATTTTAAAATGTTTAAACTCTCGTATATTTTTATTAAAAGAAATTTAGAAATGCGTCAGCAATTGTTTTAACAAATATATTTGAATCAAGTTGTTTAAAAAAATATATATGTAAGTAGAGTAGGAAGCTGAAATTTCGAGCCTTAGCCCTTCTATAGCTTCCACCTCAAGGCGATTATTAAATATTTCTACGTAGAGTTAATTAGTTATGACTATAAGAAACTGTTACATAAGTAGCCAAGGAAACAAAGCAATTTATTTACTAACTAATTAATATCTAACCGGCTGATTGACTAACAATAAATTGAATATTTAAACATTAATCGTTGGCTGCAGTGAGCTCTTGGTACAGCTTGATGCATGTCGCCGCTGGTCTACAACACTTGAAAACCAACTTGATCAATATAAAAGGTATGTAAAACTAAATTAACTAGTTCTGCTGACTTCCTCCAGTTCAATGTTTTCCTATTACGATTGAAGAAAAGATTGGATTTCTCGTGTTGCTCGTTGAACATTAGAAAAAAAAAACAGTAGTGAAGTACGTTGGCGAGTAGGTTCACGATCGCCCCATCTAACAGAATCCACAGAGGTTCTGGATTCCGGATTCCGACCTTCTGGATTCCAGATTCCGACCTTCTGGATTCCGGATTCCGACCTTCTGGATTCCAGATTCCGACCTTCTGGATTCCGGATTCCAACCTTCTGAATTCCGGATTCTACTCTTTTGTATTCCGGATTCCAAGATAAACCTAAATCACTGGATTCCGGATTCTGAACACTTTGGATTCCGGATTCCAAATCAAATCTGGATTCCGGATTCTACAATTGTGGATTCCGGATTCCAACAATCAAATTTTGCTGGATTCCGGATTCCGGATTCCGAATTCTTTTACATGGGGCGAAGGTGAAATATGTTGTTTAATCAATACTTGGTTGAAATGCAAAATCATACACGCAAAAACGTGTAGGAAGCTGAAATTTTGAAAGTAGCTCTAACAAAAAGCTAACGTTCGAAACATCAGCCTTCCTACTCTACTTACGGAGATGATCAAGACATTATATTAAGATGTTCCTAAATTAAACTTTTTTGCATGTTCACGGCATAGCACATCTTGAGAAAAAATACAGTATTTCTGACAGTTGTAGTTTGTGGAATTGCTAGAAAAACTTATAGTTCCTTACACGAGTCAGAGGACTGATTTCGGACTGGAGGAAATTTGGTTAGCGTTCAGGCATAAATATATAGTTGCGTTTCGCATACATATAGTTTATATATCCATTACTTAGTCTTTTCGCTTTCCATCGTACGTTAAATTATCATACAGTTCGGCTTCCAGAGTTGGTAGCAGCACAGGTGATCAGTACTGTCAGACTGAGGTAAAGGTTCACTTTCTCAACAGTGTGGTTTGGGTTTTCGTAACTGGGGCTCGGTATTAACTAATGATTATTATTTGCTCTTTAGTTATCAACTTTTAAAGAAGATTAGGCCAATATGGACGATAACATTGCTTATAGTATCTTAATCCCATCGCAGGGCTTAATAAACCGCGGCCGGTGTTGAGATTTTAATTCCTAAATGCAATTCCTTGTATTCACCTGGTTGGTAGTGAAAAAGCAAATTGAAGCTTTCGCAAAAGTTTATGAAAAAAGGGGGAAAAAAGTTGTTCGTGGTGCTTGTATGAGCCAAGAGTTCCACAGTATTCAAAAGAAAAGCACGTTTATCCATGAAATAATAACATACAAAAGTAAAAATGAACTAAAATATTGCAACTTTGATTGTTTCCTTATTAGGCAGTTTCATGAGTTGCAACTTGAGCACGCAGTGACGATTGAACGATGCCGTAGTACATATGACAAACGGATTCACGAGTTGGAGAAAGAGCGAGATTATTACAAAGGAATGTACACCATACTGGATCAGAACGTAATCAACTAGAGCTCAACTAACCTGTTGTAAACGAATGTTAAAATTACTGATTAAACAGCAATAGTAGAAATACTTAATTTAATGAAAAAGAAAATGAATATTGTACAAACATGATGAAAAGTATACGCATTAAGTATTTTTAAATGTTGCAATTAGTTAGTTATGGTTGGTTTTGGCAAACGTAAAATTGTTTCAGTTACATGCCTTTAACCATTCCGTATTAATGTAATATCAATAATTAGGATGCTTGTTTTCATCTGAATAATTTTTTTAGAATTGTTGATATTTTTTCGTTTCCATAAATTTCTTTATTTTACTTTAACTAAAAAGGAAAACTAAAAAGAACCAAAAAAAAAGATTAACAAGAAAACAAAAGAAAAACAAAACCAGAAACAAGAAAAATAGGAAACGTAATAGAAGAGTCAAATAAAAAAGATAAGGAATATGAATGAAAAAGGATCCTTAACGTGAACAAAGCTAAATTCCTTTCCGAGCTTACTGGCCCATGGAGCCGGCGCTTACCTCCGGTTTCTGTAGTATTAAGCGGATAAGAGTCCTTGACTCCCCCTGGACGGGACACCAATCCATCACGGGTTAGCTCCCAGCCAAAGCTGGTGCTCATTTACCGGCCTCGTAAGGATGGAAAGCTGAATAAGCTTTGCCGATATAAATCTTAATTGCTTTCGCTTTTCAAATCGACCGATAAACTGGTCAGACCCCCTAAATTTTTTTTGGAACTTAAAAGTTGACCTGATGTGCTAGTGGTTAAAAGCAGGACTCTAAATTTTACTTTCTTTTGCTTTCTAAATCGACCGATAAACTGTTCACACTCTCAAAAATGTTTTTGTGACTTAACAGTTGATCTCATGGCCTAGTGGTAAGGAGCAGGACTATAAAACTTAATTTATTTTCCTTTCCAAACCGACCGATAAACTGTTCAGATACCCAAAAAATTTCTTATCACTGAAAAGTTGACCTGATGACCTAGTGGTAAGGAACAGGACTCCAAATCTTAATTGCTTTTGCTTTACAAAGCAACTGATAAACTACTCAGTCCCCCTAAAAACTTTTTGTGACTTAAGTGTTGAAATGATGACCTACTAACTAGTAAGGAGCAGAACTATAATTACTAATTTCTTTTGCTTTCCAAATCAACCGAGAAACTTTTAAGTCCTTAAAATTTTTTTGTGACCTAAGAGTTGACCTCTTGACATAGTGGTATAGAGCAGGATTCTAAAACTTAATTTCTTTTCCTTTCCAAATTAACCGATCAACCTGTATAGACCCTCTAAAAATTTTTTGCAACCAAAGAGTTTCCCTAATGTCCTAAAGTGGTAACGAGCAGGACTCTAACTCTGAATTCCTTTTGCTTTCAAAATCGACTGATAAACTGTTAAGATCCCCTAAAAATCTTCCTGATGGCCTAGTGGTAAGGAGAAGGACTCTATATCTTAATTTATTTTCTTTTCCAAATCGACCGATAAACTGTTCAGACCCCCTAAAATTTTTTTGTGATATAGGAATTGGCCGGATGATCTAGTTGTAAGGAGAAGGACTCTATATCTTAATTTCTTTTCTTTTCCAAATCAACCGATAAACTGTTCAGACCCCCTAAAATTTGTTTGTGATATAGGAATTGACCTGATGGTCTAGTGGTAAGGAGAAGGACTCTAAATCTTAATTTATTTTCTTTTCCAAATCAACCGATAAATTGTTCAGACCCCCTAATATTTTTTGTGATTTAGGAATTGACCGGATGGCTTAGTGTTAAAGAGCAGGATTCTAACACTGAACTTTTTTTGCTTTCCAAATCAACCGATAAACTGTTTATATAGACCCCCTAAAATTTTTTTGTTATTTAAGAGTTGACCTGATGGCCAAGTGGGAAGGAACACAACAAAGAAGGTCATACAAATGTTCAAACTTCAGCAAACCAGAGGAATCGAACCTGGAACCTTGTGGTTGCAAGGGATAGATCTTACCAAGTGCGCCAACCGCGGCGCCATATTACGTGAATAAAGGATACTGATAATTACCAGTATTAGCATCTATTCTCAGGCATTGCTTAATAAGTATAAATCAACTGGTACCAAACCGTTCATAGATCGGTTTTCATATGGAAAACTGTGAAGTCATAAACTATTCATGCCGCCTAACTTTAAATGAAGTCAGACCTTTAATACAACTAGCTTTTTTGTTTTAAAAGTGAAAATGAACATTATCATTTTAATTAAAACTTAGACATGAAGGCAAAAGTTCTACAAATTCTAAAGAATTGAATGAAATATCTCAAACATTATCATATAACGGAGTCGGCGATTTGGCAATCACAAGAGATTTCATTACGCGTGAGAGAAAATATGAGTCTGGCAGTTATAAACTTATGGAACTGTTAACAACAAATTTTAACAAGATCATTTTTGGTCTTGTTGTGATTGGTTTTACGTATTCGTGGGCTTATCCTACGCGAATCTGCGAGGCCGATAGACAAACCAACGGATGCAGTGTACCACTTGGTATCCAGGCCCCATTTAAACGCCAGTTTACTCCGTCATGTAACAAACACGACATTTGTTATGGATGTGTAAGTATGGTTGATAATTTTTACCAAAACATGCACTATTTCAGAATTACATTCTCGATATAGATCCAGTACGAACAGTACTCATGCACTAAGATTAAAACGGCTGTATAATTATTTTCTTGACGAGAAAGCTTTGTTTAGGCTTTCGATCAAAATTATTGTATTTTAGTTTCTTTTATATACGACGGCGGCATGGTTGGCGCAGTTGGTAAGATCTCTGCCCTCGTCCAACCTGGTTCGATTCCTCGGCTCTGCCGAGATTTGAACATTTGTGTGATCTTCTTTTCCGCCGAAGCTTACTCAGCTTTCCATCCTTAAGCCTTTTTTCCACTAGGCGGAATTTTCCGCGCGGAGCGGAAATTTCTTTTTTGTTTTACAATTAGACACGCTCTATTGAACACAAGACAAAGAAAAACTTCGCTCCGTGCGGAAAATTCCGCCAAGTGGAAAACAGCCATTACGAGGTCGGTAAATGAGTACCAGTTTCCGCTGGGAGCTAACCTGCGATGGATTAGTGTCCCGTCCCGGGGAAGTCAAAGACTCGGTCTCTCATCCGCTTAACACTACGGAAATCGGAGATAAGCGCCGCCTCATGGGCCACTAGGCTCGTAAAAGGATTTAGCTTAGCTTCTAATAACAACTGCGTTCTCTCATATAAATATACTACGAAAGGATTCCTTTCTTTTGAAAGCAAGAATTTGTTCCGTCTGGCCAAACAAGAATATAGGAGCTAGATACTATAGTAATAATCAAAGATTATATAGTGAATGCGTTCGACGAGCGACATGCAAAATCTTGCTCGAAACTCGCCATCTGGCACGAAAAACAGCGTTTTTGTCCTAGAAAATATATCACTGCATATCAACCTCCTGATGTTATGGTAAATATCTCCACTCATATTTCTGCGCAACAGTTTTAAACACAAATCAACAAATCTTCACTCGCTCAACACCGACGTTGAAAAAACGTTACTGATCGACATTAGGCAAATGCCATATACACGAAAAAGAGGCAAATGTTACACAAAAATTCTCAAAAAAGCATAACTAGCCGTGACGTCAACATTAGAAGGCGTTCTCCTTCGTCGAACGAATAAACCAAGAAAAAGTTACCATGCAGAGTTTCAACTAAATTCGCTATCACTTAATATGTTTAACTGTTAATTTATTGTTCTCTCATTAATCTTTATGCATTCTCATGAATTTTGATCATTCTTGAAATTTCAATGTCCGAAATTTGATGACATTCTTCATTGGTTCAAAATCATGCCGTTATGTCTAGTCGCGCCGATTAACTTCAAATATAATAGTCCAGTGTTTTCTTTCTAGCTTTTGTAACGTTTTTATAAAAAAATCTATGTTTATTTTGGAGAAACTTTACAATGCAAGCATTCTTTGTTGAAGTTTAGAACATAGTTCAAACTTCATTAATCAGCCAATATAAGCTCAGCATTGACAACTGCCAAAGCCACATCAAACCTGCAAATTCACTCGAGTCTCGAGTTCTTAAAACGAAGCTGTTATTACTTTCAGTTGCTCTCAAAATCGCTGGTAATTCTCGTATTTTCCCGCTTTTCTTCCAGCACAAACAGACAATTGCATTCGTGAAATAAATATTTTTGAAACCTTAAATCGGTAACTTGTAAGTTTGGGCCAAAAATGAACTTATAGGTTTTTATTCTTCTAATATCTACGTGCAGTGTTTTTAGATAAAACAAAATCGAAACAATGCGCCCGAAAATTGATTGAAAAGCACCGTAAATTTAGTTGTAGCCATGAAAAAAGGAGCATACCTAATAACAAATATTTATGGTTTACTGCGTTGTTAGATGTTTTGTCGTAAAATGCTTTTCCTTTGATTTTAGTATAAACCATTATCACATTATGATGAACCGCTGAAAAAGGATGATGTTCTGGTGGGACATTCAAATTGTTCGAGGAGAAACCACTCATTAGAGTGGAAACATAAGAAAAGACTTCCAGCCTTCCAAAAGTTATACTATTTTAAGACGTGCAATTTGCGATATTTTGCATTAAATGCGGCGTTCGAAGATTTGTTTATCACATCTGTACATCACGACAACCAAACAAGTATTAGTCGCGATTTGTTTACAAATCCATAAGAAAGTGCTTACCATAATATATTACGCCATGTTTGTTGAGACCTTTATCCTTTTCTGTAAGAGAAAGTGTTCAAAATAAAATGAAGCTCTTGTTAAAAACAGTAACATCATCAAAGGCATAAATTATTCTGTATCGTGTGCTTATAGTTGTATGCAATACAATAACGAGGCAGCCGATACGATACGAAGACAGTGAGATTTTCCTGGAAAGTCCATAAACAATTTATTTGCGTTTTAACTGAACATTTTTATTAATTCTCAAATGTTTGGAGAGCTTATTTGTTCTTAACCAGTTTTTATTTTTTTTTTTAACTTAAACTTAACGAGTTATAATTTATTCATCGATTCAAAACTATTAATTATTTACAAAAGTGCTGAAAATCCATTGTCTAACCATGATCGTATACCATTAAAACAACACAATGTAACTATAAGTTCAGTGTTTCAAAGTCAGTCGTTGATGAACCAACATGTTTGTATAGACTATGAAATTGTACAGTTTGATTGACTCCTACAGCAATATATAATAAAGGATAGCAAAGTTTATTTCTTTCCTTCCAAAAGTTGGCGAAATGTTTATTCTAAATATGTCAACGTATATTTTTGTTTAGTCAGATTCTTAAAAAAAGTTAAATTCAAAAATTCAAGTCAATGATTTGGCTGCAAAACTTTAGCTAACCGTATCTCATTTGTACTACTACTAAAGATCACAGGGATTTAATGTTTTTGTTTCAGTCATCTTACAAACACGCTAGCTATTTAACAAACAAGGGTATAATACCTCAGTGCATCTTGATCCCACACAAATGTCTCTATGACTAATGATGTATTGCGACAAAAATATCTGCTTTTAGTTTCAGATTGAGAACAAAAGATGGTTAATTATAAAAATAAACCCACATATCGACAAAACCAGTCCATTGTTTTATATTGCATAATGTTGCTTGTATCAAAACAAGTTGGTTTCTAATTAGGTGATAAAACATAAATACTAACAAAAAAGTTCTTTTTAATTTAAGTTTTAAACAAAACAGAATTTTAAAATTCTCCGATGTAAAGCTATTGATTTCGTTCATCGGGTCAGCCACTAAGCTATTCTTGTCATAGTTGTGTTCAGAAACGTTTATGAGCTGTTGAAAGGATTAACTTATGATATGCATCCATATGCAAGATCCCAAATTATTATATGGCAGGCTCGCTGAGCGGGCAAGATGAAGCGAATTCTGTGTTCTGATTGGTTACATGAGCGGGCAAG
>JAOEHV020244155.1:0-12494 GCA_025447995.2 Isaurus tuberculatus | reverse complement strand
AAATTATCTTAATATCTTTTAGTTTTTGAGCGAAGAATAAAAATAAAAAAGGCGAAAAAAAAGAAAAGATTATATAGGCACTATGGGAATTTTTTTCCAACAGGGGAAAAAACGAAAAAAACAGCGCACTGTGATACTCGAACTAACGACATAATTAGACGAAACTTTGAAAAGAATAGCAGTAGTCGTGAAATTAATCTTGGCCTCATGTGATTACCTACCTATGCCATTTTATCCTCGATTTTTAACTAGTTTCAGAGCTGTTTGTATAGAAAATAATCAATTCTACTGGTAATCAGTGATTTGGCGACATACGTGTGTACTGCGCATGAGCATTCGATTTTTGTGCTATACCTTTTATTGATAAATAATGATCATAATAATATTAATAATGATTTATTTGACCTTAAAAGCGTTTCTGCAGAGTACCTATTTATCTTCGAAAAAAAGCAAGTAGAACAACAAATAAGAATAAAAATAAATAATTAAGAAGAGAAAAATCAAATCCCACATGCGATACCCACCACCCTTACCTATGTATAAATACTTTTGAATTTCCGAACTAAATCGACCAAGATGTCGGATCATAATCGGGAAACACAATTAAAAGCCGAAAATCACTCACTCACTCACTCACTCACTCACTCAAGGTGATAGCATAGTGGCTTGGCCTCTACGAGGCACTAGACACAAAAACATTTTACTTTAGTAGTTTTTTTTTTAATTTGACAAATAAATGTTCTTTCAATATAAGATAGAAGAAGGTCAGGTATATTTATCTAAAAGGTTAATATTGTTGTACTAATCATGCTGAACCATTATTGTTGATTTGATGCTACCAGGGTGTTCAGGAAGTTCCATGGTATGACCAAGGGTTACAGAGCTCTAAAAGACATGGCAATGTTCGCAGCTGACAATATCCCAACATACATGCCACAAAGGTATCAGACAAGGATATTTATTTGAGTCAGGTCAGGACAGAGATTGCTCTGTTACTGGTAACATATCCATATAATGCAGTACTTACAACCTGCAACATGGTGGGGTGCATGGCTAGCAAAAATTATAACCTGACTCCTACCTGCTCTGAGTTGTGACCCATTAAGGCTTTATACATTACTTATACTTGCATTGTAAGCTACTGTACATTTAATGAAGAAGTGACAGCTTCTGGCTTGGCTGAGGCTGCATTAGGAATAGTAGCAGTTAATTTAATATCTAGTTTTTAAGAAAACTGTTCAAAATTAATTGACAAGATTTTACTGACTATAACATGACCCAACTTTTTACTATGTATTTTGGTATATTTAACTTTTGTCATACCATTTTTGTGTTCATCATAACACCTGTATGATCTGTTATACTACCTTCTGTTTGAAATTTAAATAATGATCATAAGTGCAGGCAGAGTAAAAATTAATGTTTGAATTAGAAGTGCAGAAAATAATATATTCATTTGATGACATTAAAATTGTTGTTTAGATGTTGTGTTCTACTGTCAGAAAGGCCCCGGTATACCATCAGGGGAATTGGCTACAATTTGTGTCCAACTTGTGTTTGACAATATGAAACAAGGAAATTAGCAGAAACCTATATATTCTTTTCTGAAGTTTTGTCTTTTATTTTTGGCATCTTTTTTTTTTTAACAACGACAATAATTTATTCAAAATAAAAGTTACATTGTATGTGTTACATATATAATCAGACTCAAGGTTGTCAATAAGATTTGAAGTTGGCAGAGATATTCTGAAACTAGATGGCTCCAGGGGCCAGAGGCCCCCACATAGGTTTTTTTCCCGCTTATTTCCGCCAATTTGCAACCGGCGAAAACGTTCAAGTAGCCGGCGATATCGCCGGTCGCCAGCGCTTATTGACAACCCTGCAGACTATCCACAAATAGAAGTTTCTAATCTAGGCGGATCAGTGTAGTTAATTGTTACAAAATATAGTAAAGTAGAATGTAATTATATCATTTATAATTTGTAATTACTAGTGGAAAAAATACAATCATATAATAGAGGTTTACTAGCTTTGATTATATTACCATTGAATTGTAATTAGAATTTATATTTCTTTAGGGACCTGGTGGTCTGTTCTATGTCAATATAATCATGTTGATTTAAAATATCAATAAGAAGGGCATCTCATTAACTGCTGTATAATTAAGCAATGTAAATAATTGCTGATCTCTTATTCACTAACAATTTTAAATGGTTTCATGGAAATTGGATGCATCCCTCATGCTGTATCCTTAAACCCAAATTGAATAAAGATAATAAAAGAGGGCAAAACACACAATGAAGTTAGAAAGCATATTTAATATTTAAGTATATTATCATTTATCTCATGGACAATAAACAAAACATCCCTACATTAAATTTTCAGGAAAAATGGAGATAATGAGAACAAACCACATGATGCTTGCAGAATACATGGCTCATTTGAAGTCAATAAAGTTGCAGGAAACTTTCACATTACTGCAGGAAAGTATGTGTAGGGTTCATTAGCTGTTTTTTTTTTCTGTATCTCACTTAATATTTGTATGTAGTTCAAGTTAAGGTAACATGCCTCAGACTGTACATTTTTCATGTTTGATATATTTTAGCAAGGTAGGCTCTGAATTTTGATGAAAACCTTTAAAAGTCTTAAAAATACACTTAAATTTGAATATTTATACAACAAGGGTGAAAAGTAAATACTTTCACACAACATACTAAGTGACTTTCAACATGGTTTCAGAAAGAGAAGAAACTGTGAGACACAATGAATTATAACATTGCATGATTTAGTGAGTGCCGTTAATGAAGGGAAACACGTTGATGCATTTATATTAGATTTTTCTAAAGCCTTTGATCGAGTGCCTAATGGGAGATTACTGTACAAACTGAGTTATTATGGTATTAAGAGAGATTTGCTGGCTTGTGTCAGTGGAAGATTTTCTTACCCAGAGAACTCAGAGTGTAACTCTTTAGGGTGTAACTTCCAACTCTTGTCAAGTTACCTCCGGGGTACCTCAAGGAACAGTACTGGGACCACTGTTGTTTCTACCTTTTGTAAATGATCTCCCATTGTGTATCTCAGGGCTTGAAATAACCAATGGCAATACGGCAGTTTGCCGTGATGCCTTTCACTTTTACTGTTTTGCCCCTCAAAACTTTTTAATTTCACGGCAAAACTTTGCCTGCCCATTCTGTAGGACTGCCATAGTACCCCTTTTGTAGAGTGGATATTCACGTACTAATTGTGTGAATCTGTACGGGAAAATCTCTTGGAAAATTTAAGGTTTGTAGCAAGTATACAATGAGTTCGCCAACACCACACTTACCACTTACCATCTTAAATTACGATTTTTGGAGCTGGCCTGGGCTCAACTTTGTTTTTAAGAACCGCTGCTCATGTAGTCAAATGGGTTCTAAAAATTTTGCACGTGGCTCTTGTGGTTTCTTTCGGTTTCGTTTGCTTAGTTTATTTGAAATCATGCCTAGACAAGGGAGATTAAAAAGGAAAAAAGAAGCAGAGTTGCAAGATCAAGCATCTAAGTGTTATATTAAGATCAACAAACTTTTCAGGTTTTCTGTATTTGCCTGCCTTGCAGATGTTTTCAAATGTTCAAACAGTGTTTGTATTGACTTTAAGATTGTATTTAGCTGTTCTCTGACCTTTCTCTAAAAAACAATGCTGTTTTCCTAATAGGTGCAATGGCTCGTTAAGGTTGTTTATTTTAATACAAAAAATAAAAAGAACCTCTATTCAGGTAGTCCCTGACTCTAAATGTTGTAAATTCATGATTTTGCCTTGCTGCCCTCAGAAAAAAACTAATACTGCCTTAATGCCCCCTGAAGAATTTGAAATTGCTGTAGTGCGCTGCATTAAAAGAAAGTTTAAGGCAAAAACTGCTGTGCCCTCTAAGGAGGCCAGTTCAAGGCCAGGTATCTCATCATCGATAAGGCTTTTTGCAAATGACTGCACCTATTATATCGCACTATTAATGACTCGGATGATAGCTTGAGCTTCCAAAATGATCTAGATACCTTAAGTAAGTGGTAGAGAGTTTGGCAAATGGCTTTTAACGTAGAAAAATGTCACACAATGTGTATCTCTATGGGCAGAGTTGTGAATTTAGGCTATTCCTATACACTAAGTAATGATGCACCCTAGAGAGGGTGCATCATCACTCTTATTTTGGGGTTTTACTTTCAGAGGATCTGAAGTGGGCTAGCCATGTTGCAAATATTATGTATCTAGTGCAAATCAGACCCTCGGGGTTATCAGACAGAATTTTAGGATGGCCTCGGTGTAGTACAAGTGCAAATCCCAACTTTACTGTAGCCTAGTTAGGCCAAAGTTAGAATATGCAAATTCTGTCTGGTACCCATATCTCCAAAAGGATAAACATTGCCTTGATATGGTACAGTGTAGCACAGCTAAGGTTTGCTGTGGTAACAAATATGCTGAGTGGGCTGGAGTACTAGTGGCCATCCCATGAGGGGAGGTGGACTCTCTCTCAGATGTTTATGTTACATCAAGTTGTGAATGGAACTGTACGTGGACATTGAGAGAGAGTCCTATTTGATTCCAATGGCCCTTACTTCGAGAAATGGCAACTCCAAGTTATTTTTGAGACTGCGTTCGAATTGTAGTCAACATGCAAATAGCTTCTTTCCATGGGGGATTAATTATTGGAACAAACTACCGGGGGCGATTACTGATTAATAGAGGATTTAACAAAATTTAAAGAAAGGCTATTATTAATATAAGCTTTCCTGTTAAAACTGAAGAAAAGCAAGGAATATTACCTTAAGTAGCTTACACTTGTCTTGTTTTCAGATCAGTGTACCACCCCAGAGGACATGCCCATCTCAGTGCCCTTGTGTCTCAAGAAGGTTCGTGTTGAATTGTGGAGTAAATTGATAGTACTAATTGGCTTGAAAGTTTTTGTTCTAGAAAAACTTTGAAGTAGAATATGCAATATTTTTATTTTGTTGTATAAAGATGTTGATATTCCCCTTTGGCAATCAGTTAATGACATTTTTGATAAAAAAAATCTAAGAAAGAAATGTAAAATTTTTTTAAAAAGTTTTTAAAAAGTTAACATACAAATCCACTAAATTTTCAATCAATGATTGTAACCTTCGTCAGTGTAGCAATACATAAAATTAGAAGTCTAGCAAAAAACGCATAGAACAGTTAAGCATATTGTTTGAAAAAAAATTTGGAATTTTTTCCCTTTCATTGATCGAGTTTTTGTCCGCTTTGGAATAACAGGATTCTAAAAATTGGCATTGCCTAGTATGTCTTCATACATTTTTAAAACGTTTTTTACATTACTTTCTATTTTATA
This sequence comes from Isaurus tuberculatus, assembly GCA_025447995.2. NCBI lineage: Eukaryota > Metazoa > Cnidaria > Anthozoa > Zoantharia > Zoanthidae > Isaurus > Isaurus tuberculatus. The sequence continues at coordinate 7,153 of JAOEHV020244155.1, read as the reverse complement.
TCTATTTTTATCAAAAAAGATGTTGATAGATTTATTGTTAAATTTTACCAAAACTTACAAGACCTAATGATGATTGCAGTCAGTTTCTATTGATGTTGTAAGTTCCACTCTATTTTCTTAAACTATTACAGTTTACAACTTTTCTCACCGGATTGATCAGCTGTCATTTGGTTCAAACATTCCCGGATATGTGTATCCCCTGGATGGAGACATGATGGTTGCTAAAAAAAGTGAGTGCCTTGCAGGGCCAAGTTATTCGAACAAAATTTCTACTTTTATTGGCAAAAATTGTTCAAATTTTTATTGCATCACAGGGCTTGATATTTATAGTTGTTCCATTTGTTAGAGACATTTGCCTGATTCTTTGTGGGGCAACCAAGAAGAGTAGTTTAGACATCCTGTGGATGACTAAAACCTATCAAAAGGCCATATGTCTCGATTAGTCACTATGGTTATTAATTTTACATGTGGCCTTCACATATTAATTTGTAAATTTCTTTTTCATTAGTTATTTTTGTATCTTGTAAAATTTTGAGAGTGTAAATAAATTGTTGTCTTTTTCATGAAACCACTTTTTGTTAGTTTACAGTTTACATCTCTTTTTTTCGTTGTTTCAGAGCTTTACATGTACCAGTATTATATACAGGTATGATTAACATCAAATTAGGGTAAACCGAGTTGATTTAATTTGTTGGGGCATGGATCCGACCGACGCTCATTTTTCCCAAATATAAAAAAAAGCAAGTGTGATCCTTCAATAACTTCAGTATTCTTATCTTTCAGCAACAGATTACCTATGTTGAAATTTTAGTATTTTGACACATGGTGTGACATGGATCTGATTTATGTAATTTATTACATATATATATTTTTTTTATTTTCATTTTTTCCGACCGACCGACCCAAATTATTTTGAAAAATATCCATGCCCCAACAAATCAACTTGGTTTGGCCATATTTAAAATCTGATTTTGTATGTACTACACACTCTACAGTATTTCATAGTGGAATATATTAATTTTACTTTATATTAATTACAGTATTATAAAAACTGGGATTAAAATATATTATAATAAAGTTTTGATGTAATGTGCTTTCTGATTGGCTGAAAGAGCGTGCTTTATCAGAGTACAGATGCACAGTGTAATGGTGTCACGCGTACGAATCTCTTGGTTTTTCTTTTCTTGAAAACGAACTCTTAGCTTCAATGGTATAGGAAAATGTAAAAGAAGTAGCACAAAACAGAAGTGGTTTAAACTAAAACTACGGAACATGTTACCGCAAAAGCAACAACGAGCTAGAAAGAAGCAACATTTAAAACAGCAAGTTAATTAAACATTGAGTGCGGAAATCGGTCAAATTATAACTAGAGCTAAATAAAAAAACACTGAAGAGAACACAAAAAAGGCTGCAAAAGTTTTTGGAATTAAGTTTTATTCAGTAAAATAGCATGGGTCAAAGTACAGAAATAAAACATATTAAACTTAAATTTGCTTCAGTTCTAAGGCGTTGTAAAAGTGGACGGGTATTCTGCAATCGCTCCAAATTTTGCAAAAAATTAATAAGAACTTGAGCAATAAAAACATTTTAATAGTTCAAACAAGAGTTGACACACAGTTTTGACACAAGGAATTCAAACTTCGCTAAGAAAAAAAATTACACACCTTTCTCATACAACAAAATGTTGAAAACGAACCGTGGTTAAAGGCTCAAGTTCCATTGCAGAGACATGGCGATCTCTGGACGTTGAAGTGAACAAAGCAAAACTTAGGAATTACGTCACCCATACTCGATTGAGAAAATAAGAGTTTGTTTATATCCTAAGCACTCAAGAAGTAGGGAGAAACACTCGCCTTTGGCTCGTGTTTTCCCCTGCACTTCTTTCGTGCTTTAGCCACTTCCTGCGTGCTTTACAACAGAACAGAGCAGAGTCGAGGCTTCTTTATTTGTTAAGTAGAGTGGTATCAAAGGTCCCACAGGTCTGAGTCCATAAAACCTTCAAGATTTTTTTTGTTTAGTCTTTATCAGTAAATGAAAACAGATGGTCAAGTCATTGCAATGATGTTTTCCTAACATAATTCTTTATGATTGTGATGGCTTGGGTCAACAAGCGAAATGATTAATTGCATAAAGAAACTAACTTTGATACTTTGTATACATGCATGCCATGATTGTGGCAACTCTGCCTTTCTATTACATCCCATAACACAGACCTGCCAACCCTTGAGTAGCAGAAATAGTGAGTTGCCATGTAAAAAGTCGTGAGATTGACTGAAAAATCGTGAGACTTAGAAATTTCAGATTTTATTTGCTCATTAATATCGCCAGGGTTAACTTTAACACTAAAAAATAATCAGTACATGTTCAGTCTTTGGGATAGCATCTATTTATATTTTTGTTAATATTACCGTAATGCAAGACTTATTATTACATTGATTTGCCACGAAGCAGATGAGCCGATAGTCATGTCGACCAGCAAATTTAACATTTCGTCATTGAAATACTTCATGTAATGTATGATGATGTGAATTGTGTTCATGGCTCACTTCTTGTTTGGAGGATAAACATTATAATGACCATACATGGTACTATGTCAATGAAAATAACATCTCTGTTTTATCAGGTTGTACCTACATCAGTTAAAAAGCTAAATGGAAAAGAAATCAAAACAAATCAATACTCTGTGACTCAAAGGGTGAGGTATTGCACATTTTTTTAATATAGTACAATGAAGGATAATACAGTAAGAATCAATACAGTTCAAACATTGCCAAATTCCTCTACGGTTTGCTGTTTAAGGGCTGACAAATTTAATTACCAGAAGCATGGATCCAACCGACCTTGTTTTTACGGAAAGCAGAAAAAATTAAAAAACAGCCCAAAAAATTTTAATGTGTAAAAAAAAGTTAACTAATCACTCAATTGATGCTGTTTAAAAGCCAGCTGTTGGTAAAATTTTACATTATTTTTATATTTGAAACTATAAAATAAAGTGTTTATTCTGATATCTCAATTTTACAAATGCACGTTTTTTGAATTGACGGAAACAGTGAACGGAAATCACTTTTAAAATTGCTCAACACTGCAACTGTTTGTTTTCACATTTTTATTTTTCCTTTTTTTCAGATTGACCGACCCTTCAAAATTATTTTGAAAAAAATCTATGCTCCCGGAAATTGAATTACTCGGCATAATGTTGTACTTTTAGAAAATTTCATTAGTCGACACAAACTGTACTTGCTCATTTTAAATCAAACTGACTTGTTACCAAGTTCCATCTTAAAGTAGTGTGATTTTGTTTTGTCATTGGCAAGGGGAAAGCTGAGAATTTAAAGGTTCAGATCATTCATGAACGTCTTTCAGTAACAAAACAGATCTTGCCTTTTTCAGTAATTGAGGAGTTCCAACTGTTAATCAGAGTGAAAACATGTTGCAAAATAATAAGATGCAGTGTAGGTTTGAGGAAAATTTCAGTATTCTCATATAACTGTGTGCACAAGTCAAAAGAATGCTGGTCATCTCGCCCCATGGTCATCTCGCCTCAAGTCATCTCGCCCCAGATTTTGGTCATCTCGCCCCAAATCCTTGGTCATCTCGCCCCAAGTCTTGGTTATCTCGCCCCAAATAAAAAAACTATACATTTATGATTTAAAATGTTGTTTAAATCATTATCACAATTTTTTAAAGATTTTCCCTTGATGAAAGGAAGAAATAACTTGTAAGTAACTGATTGTAAACTTGTTTTTATCGGCGATGTACAACGCGACGGACGCCATTATGTTCATTCAGCTTGTGCCTATTTCGCATCTCCCAAATTCCAGTTAAAAAGTTCGTGGGAATGTCATGGAATTTTATAAACGTTTGTTTACTAAACATAAAAATTTCGTCATAATAACTTTTCTAGCTTCGACAAACAAAAATGATTCACTTCTTAAATACGTTTGGATTTTGACGCTCGGAGCGCATGACTCATACGTACTTGATATTGTAATTGCTGGAAATAACTCGTCTTTTTTATCAGGTTTTCAAGACGAACAGTATGAATATTATGTGAAATTAAGAATCCCCTTGCAGAAAATCGATTTAATCTCACTCAACTAAATTCACGTTTTTCTTTCGAAATTTTTCTTTCTTTCTAATAAAGTATTTAAAATTCGAAAGTTAGAAACAAGTTAAGTTTCTTAGATGGGAACGTGCATGGTTACCGTTGTTTGTTTTCATCTTGCGTTTGAAAGAAAAACATGAATTTAATTATGAGTGAGATTAAAATTTGAATTAAGAGTTCGATTTCGTTTGTCGAAGCAAAATCTTGAGAAGGCGAAGAAACATGGCGCTCGCAGTGATACGCGTTCGGAATTTTTAGTTTGAAGATAAAAAAGAAGGTAAGTTTAAAAGATGAAAACGGATTTTTTATTACAGCGAACAACTGGAAGCGATGTTCGATATTCTTTAAAAACACTTTTACGTTCGCTAAAATTGTCAATTTAATAACTTATTTCTATTGATACCATTTAAAATATATATGGACAAACGATCCTGATCATTCCACATGTTTTTGAAACTGTTCTGATATGATAAAAGCTAGCATTCTATAAAAAAAATGTGTCTTGTAAATTGGGGCGAGATGACCAAGACCTGGGGCGAGATGACCAAGGATTTGGGGCGAGATGACTTGGGGCGAGATGACCATGGGGCGAGATGACTAGTTACCAGTCAAAATAGTGAATCAATATGTAAATCAATTATGCGTTGATAATAAAAAGTGAGTCAAGTACTTGTTTTCAGTATGGGTGGGGACTAATTTGTGGGGGATACTTATTCAGTATTTGAAATTCCACGGGGAGTGCTTATTCGAGAAGGGTGCTTATTTGATATAGAAAGCTTATTGAAAGCGTTTTTGTTATGTTAAACAGTAATACAACAGTACAAAACAGTAAAATACCAGGCATTAGTAAATTTGGAACAGTAGAATGGAATACGTGCAGTTCAATGCAATGTAATTGTTGGTTTTTGTTCACCTATTGTATAATAAAGTGTATTACTATAAAATGCAGTTCATTCCAATGCAATTTATATAAAAAATGAATAATAGAAGTCTTAAGTGTTCTTTTATTCGTTCTAGGAGAGAGAAATCAACCATGAGGCAGGAAGTCACGGTGTTTCAGGTATGGATTTCATTTTTCTTGAAGGTTATGATAATCATAAAAAGATGAAGAAGCATATATAAGAAAGAAGAAAAAGATCCATTCATACTAGTTTTACATGCTTAGTTTAAGGATACAAAGGATACTTTTGAGTGCTGTTTTTAATTGCGGCTGTAGCGATATTCAATCTGCGCTTTTAGTAAAACATAATATGTATTCTAAAAGGTAAAAGAACGTAGTTTTGTCTCTACAATTATTTTTGATATTTTTTTAACCGAAAACAATAAAGAGCCATTTTCTCAAAAATGGCATGTTTTCCCCTGAGTGTTTATTTCTCTCGCATGCTACATGCCTACCAACAGAATTTCATGCTTAGTTTACAAAAGAACTTTATAATATCCACTATAGACAAACCCACCAGAGTCTATAATAAGTCAGCCACACTAATTGATAATATATTTATAAACTCACCAGGCAGCATTCTAAGCTGTGAAAATATAATTTTTGATCATCCATGAAAATATAATTTCATGATCATTTTTCTCAATTCTATATTACTTCAAGCAAAGATATATGCCATAATTGCAAGGAAGAAGAGACGACAATTTACAAAGTCTTCAATCAATTATTTCGGCCTTGAAAAATATTGACTTTGATAAACAATCTAAGACTTTCAACTACAAGACATATACCTTTGTTTTCCGTTGCAATTTTAGTTTGTTTACCACATATTGAGGTCCAAAACCATGGGTCAGTATTCTTTTTAATTGCCTTGTTATTTAGTTATGATTTTTTGAAGTTTAAGTTGCAAAACTAGCGAATTTTTTGAAAGAAATCCTTTTAATTCAACATGAAGCAAACATTTAAAAAAAAACTAAGACACGGTTTTGGACTTCAGGTGGTTTCCTAACAGTGTTCCAAATTTCAGCTGAACCAATAAAATATCAAGGGAGAATAAGCAATTTGAAATCATGAATTTTTGCTGAAATCGAACTCGAGAAAAAACAAGTTTTCTGTAATGCAGAATTCTTATCTTTGTTTGCATAGAGGTGTTTGTGGTTCACACCTTCATTACCTTCTGGTTAATAAGCGTTTTGCAAGTAATGTGACCCAGATGAATAATGTCAAACTCTCTAAAACTACTTTTGCAGTACTTGTAACATTAAATTGAATTTTTGTCACATATGATTTTCATGTATGATAAAACTAAGGTATATTATTATTGAATAGAAGGCATCCCTGAATAGAAGCTGCATATACTGTATGTTCTAGAAGCCGCGACTTTCATTCAAGAAAATACGGTAGTTATATCTGAGAGTCCTGAACTTTTCCTGCACCTCTTGCAAGTTAAGTTTCCTTTCTGGATAAATAAATTTGGCACTTTGGAACTGGAAGGCCTTATAGAGAAAATCCATGTGCACTTTGCACCGGAATTACCTAATTTAACACCTTATCTATAACTTAATCCCAACACGTATTCATAGATATACAATTGAGTACTTTGATTGTTGCTGTATCACACTGAAGGGGACTGTTAAGGTCGAAAGGCCTATGTAGCCGAATAAAATCATAGCAGTATGGCGTGTAATAATTTTTGGTTTATTTTAGTAAGTTTTATTTCCTGTTTTGATATCTGTGTATTTATTTTAGAGGGTAGGATTACAGCTGTTTTGCCAAACCTGAACTTTAACATTGAATATTATTATTAGAAACGAACTACATTGAAATAACTTTGTGAGTTTTTTCAGGGGTATTCTTCAAGTATGACTTGTCTTCTATCATGGTTCGTGTAACACAACAGCATCGCTCTTTCTGGCAGTTCATTGTGCGATTGTGTGGCATAGTTGGTGGAATTTTTGCTACTTCTGGTAAGTGTCGTAGCTGGAGGATTAATCAGACACAGTGATAATTAACCCCTTGACTCCTAAAAGGGCCTAGACCGCCCGTAGACTATGGTACTAACTTAAAAAATTCAATCTTTCTTAAACAAGAAAATCATGCTTCGATTT
>JAOEHV020244065.1:0-12495 GCA_025447995.2 Isaurus tuberculatus | reverse complement strand
CTATTCTATGCTAACTGCTCAACGAAGTCGGACCGAAAGCATATATAGGCGCCTCTGGCTGCCGCTATACGGACCATACATGACCTCGGAGCACAGCGTCAAGGGGGAAGGAAAACCGGAGTACCCAGAGAAAAATCCTTGGAGTAAGATAGAGATTGATAAATCTCAGCTCATGTGTGGAGCCCGGGAGTCAATCCCGGGTCGCAGAGGTGGGAAGCGCGAATGATGACTACTACGCCAATCTGACTCCCCATATTTAATGTGGAGTAATAATATTATGACTCTATTTTAACTTGTAATGTTTATGATATCTTATTTAATAGTATAAAATAGTATAAAATAGTAATAAATAAATAATAGTATAAAAAGCCCTTCATGTTTCTTACACCCAGCATAAGTAAAAATACAAAAAACTAAAGAAAAAGTTCCACAAATTGTTTAACCCTCAAATAAAGGCTCAGAAGGTTTCAAAAAAGCTATTTATCAAATTTTTTTTAGGAGGGGGGAACAAACGGAACTTAGGACGACAAAAGGTTCAACATTTTGTGACCATCGCCGTAAGTTGTGAAAAGTGCTGATATTTCGATCCCTTCTTCAGAGCATTTCAGTTAGTAAAGTTGGCAGTTCCTTTGAGCTCCGTTACAGACCGCACCGCTTTAGCATTTCAGTACACGCCGTCCATACGATCTTTGAACACCCCTCTGTAACAAACCCAGCGAAACCCGACCCAGTGGAAATTTTGCCCCTACCCAGCGGATTTTTAGCCTCCCTAGAACCCAGCGAATTTTCTGACGCTTTTTTACCTTCCCCAGTGCGAAAGCTGAGTACCCAGCGTGTTTACTATATTTTACGTCTTGCTTACGTAGAACTAGTACGCGAAGTCAAGATCAATAAAAATAAGAGTCTGAAATGATTTTAAAAAAATTGCCGCAGTCCACAGAAAGACCATCAGATGGCGGGAAATTTCCCTCCATTTGACCAATAGAATACTCAGATTTGTAATCACGTGATCCCAGTCTCATTTCACTTTGACATACACACGGCTTTCTCACCTTTAACCCTGCGAAAAAATTGTCTAACCCAGTAAAATTTTTCTCAAAACCCAGTTGGAATTTCGATCTCGCTGGGTCTGTTACAGAGGGGTGTCTTTGACAATTAATATCTCTCGGATGAGGTATACGTATCTCCTAGGTTGTCTTCTGACAATGGGCTAATGCTCGAAAAATGAGGTCGTTACGCTGGTGAAGACGAGCATTGCAAACACTTTAGCCTCGAGTTTTCTAAATTGTTTTATACAATGGCCCTGTTTCTGTTACTTTAGAGCGAGTCAACCTCTTACCTCGGACATTTCTACCTTGCCCACCGCCTCGGTGCAATCCACTATAGGTACCAAACAAGCCATCGTTGAAATAAATGTAAATGTTGCCTAGGGATAAAAAAAAATAATAACAAAGAAATGTTGAATTTCTCATTTCATTCTCTAATTTCTTGATTGAACAAGATTACAAATGGATATCTGAATAGATAACACTTGTGGAAAGAAGCTTATCAATGAAAGATCATTTGTAATGTAAAACAGGATGAAACTAAAAGAGAACTGAGCAGAACCTAGAAGACAACAAAGCAACACACGAAATTAGAGCCTTCCACAATAACTGCCCTAGATGGATCTCCACTTTGCCCAAACAAGATCACAAACATGGCCCTGTACAGGAGGCGCGATGCAGGCTTTGTCATTGGAAATTGTAATATCTCGGTCAAATATCCAGGATGCCCAGCCAGAAGTTCCCGAAAAGAGTTATCAACTATGAGCTAAAAACAAAATCCTTTACGAGCCTAGTGGCCGATTAGGTCGGCGCTTATCTCCGCTTTCTGTAGTGTTAAGCAGATGAGAGTCTTTGACTCCCATTGGACGGGACACTAATCCATTGCAGGTGAACTCCAAGCAGAAGATGGTACTCATTTACCGACCTCGTAAGGATGGAAAGCTGAGAGGCAGGCAAAAGGTTTTTCTGGCAGAGGTCAGTATTTGCAAAGCTTGTTGACAATAATTTAGGATTTCATACGACCTTAGTGCAAAACAAGTAAAGAACTGTAGCAATTGGACATTTACTCACTTAGTTTAATTACAATAGCATTAGAATGGTTATCACTAACTGTGAGTAGAAAAAACAAGTTATCTTACTGTAGAGAATTTCAATGTATTTTTAGTACTTTATGATGCGTGACACAATTGAACAGAAATCAAGTTGAGTGCCGGCATGAAAGAATTTAGTTACATTGTAATGAAAGCTGTTTGTGTAACATAAACTGATCGTGACAGGCACGTAGGCGATCGGCTTAGAATACGAAATATTTCCATAGTTTCCTTCAGTTACACCCAATATTTAGATTATTTAACATAATTAGTTTCATTCATCTGCACGGAAATTCTATATATGCCAAAATGTAAACGCCAAAGTTTCGTTAAATATATATGTACCTGTAAAAATTGTAATTGAACAGAGATCGAATAGAGCGTACCAAAAGTGCTGTGTGATTGTTAATACGTGTATCGAAAATAAGGGTGTGGAATTTACAGTCCTGAAGGAATCAGTTAAACTCCAATTGTACTGGAGGGTATCTGAACGAAGCTGAAGGAGATAGAACTTTCACAGAGTGCAGCAACTGCTCAGTCCCAAGTAAATGGGTAAGTAGTAATTCATTACGACGTTTCAACCGCTTTTCAGTCATCATCATGCTTAAAATTGAATTAAAATACGTCTATAAACAGAGGCTGCTAAAAAGTTCGGTAACTCCGTGACTAAAATTCATCTAATAAAATGAAGGAAACATAAATAAATAATAAAAATTTGCTAAAACTTCGTAAGGTTTTTTTTTGTTTTTTCTAAATTAATAAACATAAACCGGTTTTGTTTAATTTCTCATTATTTATTTTACAGCGTATCGAAATTAATGTCATTTATAACTAGGTTTAGACAAGACCCTCTTTGTGAATAATGAAGGAGTCTCGAACTCTTTAATACACAACAGTTTAAATCATTCCTTGATAGCTTTTATCAACGACCTGCACTCACTGACACATAAGTAACTTTAAAAAAATCAAAGTAACAGCACATTTTGTATTACAATTGACCAATTATAAGGTCCTCATCGAGTTACTCATGTAAATCATTGATGACTTACCATGGTTTTCCTAAAATCATTTGGATCGATTCCAGGTAAGACAGACATTAGTAGTGGTAACACATGCGCCCGACCTGCTGTGTAGGAGCCCTGCGATCTTACCAGAGATCGTCCCACTGATGTGGCACAGGTTAAGGTGGCCGTCAACTGGTGTGGCTCGGTAAGGGTGTCAAGGGCCACATAAAGCCTGGTGGGAATTAATTACATCTTATTGGATTAACTTAAAGTGGCCGTCAACTGATGTGGCTCTGTAAGTGGACCAAGGGCCACATAAAGCTTAAACGCATCTTACTCAATGAAGTTAAGTTGGCCGTCAATACGTGTGGCTTAGTAAGGCTATCAAGGGCCACATAAAACCTTGAAGAAAATCAAATTTTATTATAATGAATTTAAGGTGGCCATTAGCCGTTGTTGTTTAGAATGGTATCAAGGGCCACAAAAACAAAGATGGAAATCAGTAACATTTTATTAATGGTGTACATCAGTTCGTGAGGCTAAGTAAGGATATAACTGGCCACATAAAGCCTCGTGGAGGCAAAACAAAATGTTACCAATTTGAAGCATCTTTGTTCTAAAAAATATTAGGCAAAATAGTAGCTGGTAAATCCATATTTTGCTCGATAAAAAAATCACTAATAAATTAGCCTGAACATAATCCTTAAAAATAGATTGTTTTCAGATTTTTCAAAATCTTCTCTATAAAATATTAATTTTTCGTATAAAGTACGAAAAAAAGTCAAGAAAATTTTACGTTACTACAGAATAGCATCATCTAATACATATATATATATATATGAATATATATATATATAGTATAAAAGACTAGAACTAGAGGGTCAAACGGTTAAGCAAGTAAGTAACTTGAGGGTTGAAAATATCAATCAAAAAAGCATTTAGGGGGCTGAAACTGAAAATGGAGTATCTTAAAAAGACTAATATAGGCTCTAATACAAAGAGATAAAGAAGATGCAATTAACAAACGCGAAATCTTACTTGTCAATTAATGATGGTAGAACAATCTCTGGTTTGATCAAAGCCAGATGTTGGAGAGCTGAAGCGGCGTCAAAACTACCATGCTTGTTGAATATGGCGAGCATCACTGCTGGTTTAAGGCACTCGACAAATTTTGTGAGATCATCATCTGTCAGCTTTGCCTCTTCAGGAATCGGTGTTTCCCACGATTTCTTGAACCTCTCCCTTTTTTAATAATGGGAAAGTAACATTCTGTTATTGTTTATTGGACAAAAATGGGATTTGTTAAAGGGGAGCAAAACCCCAAAGCGTATATTTTTTTAAGGTCAGACCACATCCCAGGAATGGGGATCGAAATCATCCAATCTCCATTGACCACCATGATTGAAATGGTAACGCATGACCAGTCGACCTAAATAACTTGATTAAAATCAGTAGTAAGTTTTTGAAACGTCATGACCTCCATCTCAAGTGACAACATCGTGAGACAAACAATTATACAACTTACTAAATCTAGTTTAATTCTAAAATCAGTTTTTATAGCGACTGGCCCATCCATGTAACCTGACACCATGTTCCAAAAAAAGCAAAACAATCGCAATGGGTGCACGCCATGTTGCATTTTATTGCGGACTCATGGTGACGTCACAAAGTCAGAGCAGCAAAACACACTGTGTTCTTTCGTTATTTCTAACTTTTCTTGTTTGTCAATTTGTAGAAAACGCTCTCAGGCGTTTTAGCAGTTCTTCATCGTGGATTTGCTCTTTTTTAAAACTTTTTTCTAGGGACAAAGATCGGCAAATCGCTGTAAAAAAATCCCATAGATGTACTTTGAGTATAAAAAATATAAGTTTGGCGATATAGCTTTCCTTTGAGTAATATTAAAGTGTAGCTAATCCCTTTTCGAATGTTTTGGCCATTGAAAGCTGTAAAGACACTGGTTAAAATTTAAAATATTGAAATCGGCCGAGTCACTCAAGGCTCTCTTCCTTTGTATTTGATGAAATCTTGGTCTTGAGTAACGTCATCCTCACTTTCGAACCCACTCCCCATCGCACTCGGTCACTGACAATAGGGCGGGAAGTTATTGGGCGAGAATTGCAATCTTAGGAAGCCCATAAAAACATAACAATTTAATGAAATTTCGAAAAATTCTCCGTAAAACGTCTTATTTTATGAAGAAGTTTAAAAATAGCATAACATTCAATATGGGGTTAGTCGCACTTTAAGAAAAACGGCATTTTAGTTTTATTGACTGTTATGACACATTTCTGTTTTAGTCAGATTTTTTCGGCAAGTGGTGACTGGACAAATGCTCTAATCAGTTCGTTTACCATTCCGACAGATTAGTGATTGAGTTTGCACCACGGTTACTGGCAATGTTATGAGACAATGTTCAAAGTTATGTATGCGATTCCAACAGTAGCACAAATCAAAGCCTGAAACATTTAAGGATTCGTTAAGAGCGCTGCATAGGTATTGCAGAGTTCACTCGGGTGAATTCTATGAAGCCTAAATTTCTTTTTTTCGAAACTTCATACGACCTTCAAGCTTGAGGGCTATTGACGCGTTTTCCGTACGTTCTCGAGGCCTAACTGTTAACTAATACGAATGTGAGCACTATGCTTCTACTTAAAATCTATATTAACTGAATAAACTGTTCCATGTACCTGTGTATCCGTTTCACAAGTTCTTTTGGGAGGCTCGATAGAAACCTCTGTAGTTTTCCCTGAAACACGTGAAAATTCACAGTTAATCATAATAATAGCAGGGTTGTCAAAATAAGCCGGCAACCGGCGCATTTCACCGGCTACTCTGAAAAATGTGCCGGCTGCTCAAAATGCTTGTAGCTCAATTTTCAGCACGGAAGCATGACATTGAGGGAATTAAAACTGTACAGTTTAATAGATATAAAAACGAACTTGAAAGGAAAAAATAAATATCTTAGTTTAAAATGGATGAAATTCGAGTGTGTCACGATTGAGAGCGTTAGGATTTTTCATGTCAGATCGGATAATGGGAGATCACCGCGATAATTAGTAGACTTGCGAATTACGTCGTCACGAAGTTCACACATAGAGAAGAGAAAGTCATGGCGACTGGCGGCGACGGAGGGGGGTCTTTGGACCCCAGTGCCCCCTACTCTTTTGGCAACTTCGGCTACTCTAAATCGTTTTGACAACCCTGTAATAGTTAGACTGGCTTACAAAAATGTCAGTCGATTTCTTCCTGCTGAGCAAAGCAGAAGAAATGCAGTGCCTTTCGAAATTAGTGATTTATGACATTGTAACAATGATGCAGATTAGTTATGAAGGTGTTTACAGCCTAGCTTAAGTTATGTTACATAAGTAAATCATTAGCTGCATAGTGTATTTGTGTTCTTAGAAACCTGTAAAAAGAAAATTGAATTATGGTAACCCAAACAAAATGAGATTACCATCTGGTTTAAGTAACACGTTTTGTTCTGATCTCTCCCCCATTGGCTAACTTCGCTGAAGATCTTTCACACGCTGCCTGATAAAATCCTTATCTCCATACGTTCCTGTAGTATCTTCTATTTCTACACTTTAATCATGAGCCCGACTTGTTCCAAGTTTTAAAACCCAAAAGCAAAGAGGACCCATTTAAGTTACCCTCATCAGCTTGCAGATGATAAAAACTACTGATTAATGTCACCGTAATATCGATTCCATTGGTTGAACTCGTTAAACACCCTGAGATCTGTTACCGCTTCTTGAGCCACCACCCACCCCCCCCTTCCAATGTACCAAAGAGGAAAACAAGTTAAAGAGAAAATGATCAGTGAGAATAAAAGCACAAGTAAAAATCATCAGAAGTCGGAGATTGATGGATTGGGCGTGTCTTGAGAATGAAAACGCATTTGTTACAAAGAATTGCTCCTACATGGGGAACGGACGGGAAAAGAGTCGTTCGAGGCACACATGACGAAGGCAGTTGAAAGAAAGAGATGCAAAATGGAATCCAGAACATGGGCAGTAGCAGAAAAAATAGTCATTGAAAAATAGAGAGGCACAATAATTGGCCTAAACCTCCAAATCAGAGTTAGGAACTAAGAGAGAAAGAACACTGATGCACATATGCACATTTGTCATCCCCTTCCCTCTTCTGTGCTTTCATTCCAATGTTTGAATAACTGAAGAGGATCCCCTCATTTACACTTTAAACCCATTTCAGAAGTTGAGTAAATCATGAGGTGACCCCCTTCCCTATTCTTTACACCCATTCCAAATATTTGATTTTTATGAGATCCTCCTTCCTTTCCTTTACCTCCCTTTAAGTTATCCCAGTGCATTACAACGACCTTATAAAACAGATAAACTCCTGAGTTATGACGTACTGTATATCTTCCGGAGTTCGATGGATGGTAAAAGGATTCCAGAGCCTGGAACATAATTTCCAGATGTTCTTGGACAGCATTACGGCTTTCCTAGGGGAAAAACAAACTTTCTAGCCACATTCTGGAATATCTTTATCCATTAGAAACCCCACTGTACATATGTAATGGGCGAAGATGAGCACAATTTACTAGTTGTTTCCGTATTATTTAGCAGGTGAGACTGACTTTTTGACTTTCCCAAGATGGAACACTAATCCATCACAGGTTAGCTACGTGAAAGTGCTTCTCATTTACTTACACTGAAGGGATGGAAAATGGAGTTAAATTCGGCGGAAAAGATCACACAATATTTAAAGTCTGAACCGGAAGCACGTTAATAGAAAGCAGAAACAAGATGTTAAAATACGTAAGACTTAAGCAAAAATTTGAAAACACCTTTGGTAACTGCGTGGTTGGCGAAGTTTGTAAGATCTATACCTTCCAACCACAAGGTCCCAGGTTGGATTCCTCGGCTCCACTGAAAATTTTTGTGTGACCTTCTTTTCCGCCAAAGCTTACTCAGCTTTCCATCTTTACGAGGTCAGTAAATGAGTACCAGCTTAGGCTGGGAGCTAACCTGCGATGGATTAGTGTCACGTCCAGAGGGAGTCAGTGACTCTCATTCGCTTAACACTACAGAAACCGGAGATAAGCGCCGGCCCGATGGGCCACTAGGCTTGTTTAAGGATTTAGTTATTTTTTAGGTAACTGCAGTGTAACATGGAAACGATCAATAAAAAGTTGCACTAAATGTAAAGGTATGATATGCAACTGTAGCTTAAATTATGGGGCCTGAATTTTTCCTTGTAACTCAAGTGCAAAGAGGATCCTCTTTTAAGTTAGACTCTTACCAGTATGCTGGTTATCAAAACCACAAAACTGTGGATTAGTGAGCCATTATCTCGAGGGCAAAACACCGGATGGCAATTCCCGACTGGTAAAGTGAACACTTTCTGGACTCTTGTAAAAATCTGCAATACAAACCGAGGACCATTCAGTATGTGCATGAACAGTGATAGAACACATATAAAATGGATGACAGCAAAAAACACCGCAAAATAATCACGTTGATCACTAAAATGCAGAAAGTCTTGTTTGAAGAAACAGCAAAGTTTTCAATAAACCTTCAAACACAACAAACGAACAGAGGTAAATTATTTCTAGCGTAGGAAGGAAAAGGTTGGTTAGTTCGAAATTCGATGTATTGCTCCTGTCAAACTTTTTTCTTCACATGAGATTATTTCAAAGGTAAAACACATGTACTATCTATAACTATTCCTTCAAATGCAATAAGCCACCTCTCTGAGGAACTTTCCCCCTAGGATAATTTGCCTTCAACGGATATTTATTCAAACCCAGCTAAAATAATGCCTGAATTCCTCCAGTATGTCGTTAAGCAAACTATCAATAACTTAGTAAACCAATCAAATAATTGTAGTCGGTCTTTTCCATCTTGTACAGGGTTACCAATTTAGACTTAGCTATTCTCGATTTTCTGCGATCCTCAGCATCTATTTCTTTCAATCCGATCTTGAGATTTTCATTTTTTTCACTTTCCCTCTTGATCTCATCGATGGTTTTTCATTCCCTCACCTTCCTTCAACATCTATCCTGCTCACTTTCTTGATAACTTCATCGTCCTCTCTTTTCATAATTTCTTCAGATTAATATATTTCTCTGGCTTCTAAGATTCCCCAACCCCATCTCTTACCTTTGATACATATGAACTCCAGTCAATGTACCCAATGTTGTCTTTTGCTAATCTTGCAAACAAGTTAACAGCGTTCTAGAATGAGATAAAATGATTTTAAGTGTCAATCATATTTGTAATTCTAATGATGTACACATCATTCCTAATTAAATAGATCACTGAACTATAGCTCATTCATTTCTTTATATCCTTATGACAATCGAGGCAAGTTGTTTTCACATGTATAACGAGTAATTTTTCATGATTTCAAGTCAGTTAATTCTGTGATCTATGCTGGCATAGTTGTTGGTAATATCTCTTACCATATATGCTGACCCCATTATCTTGCTTGTCGCTGGTCTCAACATTTTATTTCAGATGTCTGGATTATTCTTCTTTTCTACGCAGTTATAAATTTTTTTCACAGAAAAATTTTCCAAACTTTCGCTCAAATCTCCACATAAAAACCAAATCAAGAAGGCCCGAAGGTTCCTTATTAAAGCCTGTTTTTCAAAAAGTTCCAGTGCTTGAACAGAAAACAACAAACTCCAAGGACTTCCAGGTTTTAGAGTTGGCATTTTAAGTGTGTACAGAATCTGATGGGATGCAATAGTTTTTACCGGCTTTTTACAACACTGTGCTCATCACTACACAACCATCAACTTCAACACTATAAGCAATTTGTTTTTGTCACTAACCTCTTCCCATCTTGTGATGTTAGTGGTGGTCAACCAAATGCCCATTATTTCATCAAACCACAATCTGAAGAATATTTGAATTATTAATAATTAGAATTTGTACAATGCGTTCTTCTCTCATGACAGAAGAACGAGAAGTGTTCTTTCCTGCCTCACGAGGGCCTCGTTAAAATTGCCTCGCGCCTCGCGAGACGTGATACCTGTCCCGCGAGCGGCACTGTAGGAAGAATATAACCTTTTTAATTTTAAACTCTGATTTCAACATATGGAAATTATAACTGCAGGCCTTCAACTGAACACTGGACAAAAAATAGGGCTAAAAATAGGGCTTTTTCGGGAAAAATATAGGGCTGATATAGGGCATTTCGAGAATATATAGGGCAAATATAGGGCTATTTTGGTATAAAGAAATAACGTTTCATCAATCTTTGAAGTAATTTTATTGCTACATTATCACCATAACTTGGGTAGGTACATAATGAGGGTAATCCTTTTTTTTTCCAACTAAAAGTTGTTTTTACCTATTCAATAGCGTAGATATCTTATCAAACAGTGCCAATCTGGATGCCGTTTGGAACTCACAAGGTCTGAATTAAATTTGATCATCTTGACCTACATGTACTTCTTGTTTTAACATATAGTGTCTGCATGAATCACTTTATAACAACAGCAAAACACAACTATTGTGATGAATTTTCAGCCAACATGGAAAATTGCAAACAACTAAAATATGTTACTGATTTTGAAATAGATTTCACAAAACTCCGCCAAATAAACCCTCACGAATTTGTAAGTACTTTGACTATTATCGTAATCTTGTCCTTTTTTATGATTTTAAAGTACGTTGCAAATACTATATCTTAAATTGATTTTCAATTGCAGTTGACTGTCGTTTGTAGCATCAAATCGGCTATCAAAGTACAAAAATAAATTGAGTTTCTGGAAAAGCTGCCTGTGTAGTTTTAAACCAAGTAACGGCTCGCTACGAGGACGCAAAACACCACCTCCTGGAGAACGCTGCGAGGAACACTTTTGCAAACAAAGAAAAAGGAGGAGGTTTTTACTTTGATGATAGACAAAATAGAGCTAGTGGAGAACATTGAGTGAAAAGGTACAATCCAACGGCAAGCAGACATGAAAACTCATGGCTGGAAGTAATAAAAGACAAAACAATAATTCTTAAAGTGTAAGGGAAGAATTTCTGGTTACCAAAAGACACAAATAAGAGAGGCGTGGGACTAATCAAAGGCAAGGAAAACACTGTAAGAGGCTTTAAACTGCCGCACAAGGGTGATCACATCTCTAATGAGATCCCTCTTCAGATGAACGGTTTCTTGTTTGACAGTGTGAATAAAAGTAAGGCAAATAAAAAAAAATTGTATGCAAACAGAGTGATTGAAAAAATTCAAGACTTGTGAAACAAGGCCATGATTTGTGATCAGTTCACAATACTACTGAGGAGCAAATAATTGAATGTCGGACCAGTTCAAGATACCAAGAAAATCGAACAAAACACCAAATGCACATGTAGATTTTCTATACATAAAATTAATATCAAATGAACATTATTATGCAGTAATGAGGTGCAAATATGTAAACAAAAGCTGAAAATTGCTTTTAATAATAAAAAAAAGACTAAAGAAAAAGTTACAAATTACAGTACCGAATTTTCTACCAGTTATCTGTGAACATTGTGTTAGTTTTTAAGTAAAAAACTGTTTCTGCAGGAAGGAGTCAGTAATGGTATTATTAAAAAAAGGTTCAGTAGGTAAATTACAATGTATTTGACCATGTTAAGGCAGATGACAACAAAAACCCCAGCCAGTGTCCCGTGCAAAAAGTTTGCCTTTAGCAGCCAAATTCAACATGGCTGTCCGGTTTATACCCCTGAGATAATTTGGTCTTGTACTGGGATTAGTAATTGGATCAAAAGATCACCCGTCTCAAAGTAGATGGTCATGTAAAGGGGGCAGACCTCGCAAAACATGGTCAGGGCTTGACATTATCACTGGCCTGATGGCCAAAAGTCATTTTTTGCCCTCCAGGTCAGTGACTTTTGAAAACTGGTGGCCCGATGAGGCAAGCAACTTTTTTGAAAGTGAGTTTGTAAGATCTGTCATTTATCAGAATTGTGGATGGTGGAAAGCAGAAATAGTATGTCAAAAGTACTGATTTCTCCCACAGGTAACTACATAAAACGAATGAAAGAAAGTTGGACCAGAATATTTCTTACTGGGCCGGTAAATTTCGAATTTTATTGGCTTGATGGGCAACTAAATCAAATCACTTAGTGTCAAGTCCTGATGGTTACAGCAAGTAATTGAAGATAAGGGTGCGGTAATATGTGTTACAATACAGATGCTTCCATACAAGAGCCTGCTTCGACTAATGTTGAAAACATCCTATATTTTCAACTTCCGCACATAGGCTACTACTCTAAAGTAACACAAAAGCGATTAACAACACTCATCAAACGTTACTGCGTACCTTTTGAAGTAAAATTGATCTTTTTGCCATATAAAATTAAAAATCTTTTCAGTTTTAAAGACTCT
>JAOEHV020243869.1:0-12501 GCA_025447995.2 Isaurus tuberculatus | reverse complement strand
ATTTGCTGAATGAACACTTAATGTAGAAACATTGTTAGCTTGGTCATCATATTTGTTTTTCTCCTCATTCACTTCAGGTGATTTAGGTGTTCCATCACAGGTTGGTTTTGGGTTTTCATTCAAGAATAAACATATTGGAGCTATTTCAGTCTCAATTTCTTCCAGCTTCTGTTTTTTTATATTTTCTTTGTCATCAATAATGATTTTGCTGTTGAGATTTGCCCTCATTACTTGAGCCTTTTGCCCATGACGACCAGAAAATGGATGTTTTCGTTTAGCCAAACCAATTTCTGCAAATTTTTTTTGGTGTGTATTTTCTTTGCTAGTTTTGGCTATTTTTTGTTTTTTTCTCTTTGGAGGATCTGTCACAGGTCTCTCAAAATACAGCCCCTCTTCTTTCTTGTAAACCTTCCTTTTGTTTGTTTGCATTATTGAGGGGGCACCTTTATGCCTAAGAGGTTCTATGGCTAACAAAAGATTGACAACAAACAATTGGGAGACTGATTTTGAAATTGAAAAAGAGCTGGCTGGATTATTGTAATTTGTTCTTTATTTTAACTCTTCTTAGTAGCTGCACTAGTACAAAAGCCCTTCTCAAAAGTTTTGATAATTTTTCAATATTGATGTTCAATATTTAGAAATACTGTTTCCACAATTGAAATGACATTAATTAATTGTTTGTACACTGTCTTATTTTCAAATTATATTGAAACACAAAAACTTGCACACAAAATTAGCTGTTCAAATAACAAGTTACATTTATTGTAACTAATTATTTGTTGTTTCCAATAAAAATATGTTTAACCACTGTCAAATGTATTCTGTTGATCGCTAATTACTTCTAGTTCTTTTTATTATTGTTATTATTGAATTGTCAGTTTTGGTGATGATTTGGCATGAAAGTTGTAACTGACCTACTTGAGTCCCCTCTTCAAACACTGAAAGTAGCATCATTTTAAAATTCATTTGGTATACTAGTGTCTATGCTAGATGCAGGCAGGAATACAGTAAAAAAGAAGATATGGTGCAATATATGTCACTATTAATTGTATCAAGCTAAGTAAACCCTACCTCTCCAAAAAAAATGATTGGCATGGTCACAGTCCCTGGGAAACTGAATGTATACACGCCTTTCTCCTTCAATTTGTCCTTGCTTAAGAGCTTTCCGTAACTTTTCTGACGCAGTCTTCCTCCTTTGAAAAAACGTCTGGTAGTTTTAGTGTAATTTCCGTAACACTGTATTCAATGCTTAACTACTTTGAGCTAGTAAGCTTACTGAACTAGTTCTTTTGTCACAAAGTGAACTGATAATTTGGCTATTGCAAAATAGAAGTACTAGTTCAAAAGCCAAGATATCCTTCACAATAGAACGGTGGAATAGCCCATTATACTTGTAAGACGATAAAAACAATTTGTTCAAGCTTGTTGAAGTTTATCTTTCGCTGAGGTTGTGATACAGAACTATGAAAAACGATCCCTAATATCAAAAATAATGTTTCCGCTAGCGAGGAGTTTGTCAGGATTTTTAACAAAGATGTTATCGATAAATGTAGCAGACGTTATATGTACGCGCGTCGGTTTTTCCACTGTTGGAATAAGGTAACAGCTTCGAGGAGAAAGCTAAAAATCCTGGCTTATCTGAGATGTTTCACACTTGAGCAGATCTATATTAAAATCACCCATCATATAAACGTCCTTGTCATCAGACACCATTTTTTTATTATCTTATCTAGATACGTTAGGAAATAATCGGGCGAAGTTTGCTGGCGATAAATTATTCCACAAACAATGTTTTTATGGTTGACAAAAGAGATCTCAACCCAGAGGGCTTGGAATGCCTCATTAGAAGTTTTTTCAATAACATTGTAGTTAAGTTATTGATCAACAGAGGCCAGTGGCGTTGGCACATGTTCAAAAACATAACCAGGAATGCTCGGTTGGGCGTTGTTCTATTAGAATTTGTAATTTTTGATTCCGATTTACCTATAACATCAAAAACTAGTTCATTTAATAACAATTCTACATTTTTTAAATTGCGTTTGATGCTCACAATATTGTTATTAAAGATGGAAAAACTAGACTTGACCGTGTTTTCAGGGAGTTTTTCCATGAACAGTTTGAAGCTATGTGGGGAAAAATATCGGCTTTGGATGCGCTGATTAGGGAGGTTAAATTCAGTATTCAAATAAACATTCAAATTAGAGTTTTTCCTTTCGTAGCTTGTCGTTACCCGTCATACTGAATAGTTTCCAGAATATGTAGGTTCAGTATAAGAGAAGAATTCGTAAATTATGATCTGGACACTCAAAGACACGTCTGCACAGCTCAGTACACACTCGTAACTTTCCGTTTTAGTTGAAGAAAAGGAAAAGTAGCAGTTTCTTTTTTCACAGGTCCATAATTTATTGAAAAAGAGTAGACGGCGAACTTCGTTAGGTCAATTCATAAAACTTAAATCAAAACGTGTCGGCCGTTCGGCTTTTATAAACTAATCTGGTACATATAAATATTTGGAACAAGCTTTCCATGCTCTGCTTGTTTGGCCTACGTATACTTTGTCGCAATCTTTGCAGTCGATTGTGTGCATAACTCCTGTTGACAACTGTTTCTCTAGTTTATTTTTGGGTTTTCGGAAGACTTAACGGGGTTAATGGGTTAACTTGATGTCGTGTTTCTACATGGTCTTAGAAAGCACCATTTTAATTTAATTTAAAAACCTTTATTTTTATCATTGCTGTTTTGTTTCTATTGTACAAATCTTTCTGGGTGGCCATTATCTCCCAAAGCATCTACAATTTGCTCTTTTTCTGCCCATTGCCTCTTTTCTGTAGACAGTATGTTCCTAACTCTATCCAGAAGAGGTCTTGCAACGGATCGTTTGTGTTGATCAGGATGGTGTGGGTCGTAATGAAAATATTTATCAGTATGTGTCGTTTTGCGGTAAACGTTGACCTCAATGGAGCCATCGATATTTTTCTTGTAATTTTTTATATCTAGTAAGGCGATGGATTTATCCTCTTCCTTTTCAACAATGAATTGTATATACTTACTAATAGAGTTGAGGTGATTATGGAACTATGTTAAGAAATCATGGTTCTAACTCCTTTAAGTGAAATTAAACTAGTTGTAACTTTAAGTCTTGATCTAGATTGTATCCTACTGCTCTTGGCACGCTAAGCTGTCCCCTCCCCGGGAATGACTGGTTAATCCCCATATAACGGTACGTTCGCGTGCATCTACGAAAACGACATGTGGTAGGTGGACTTTACTTCCACCTTCACTTCTCCATGTTTTGAGTTAAAACAGTCACATGCACGGACTGATGCGTACGCTCTCTTCCATCAATGCTGATGCCATTTTCACCTTTTGACTGAAATCATGCGAAGCGAAAGCCGACACTGACTTTATCTCCTTGCTTAGATTAGTAGGCTTGTGATAACAAATCGCCACCAACTGCCGACCCACCATCCCATGTTGTTTTTTGCTTCCATTAACTTGTTTGAGGGAGCTTTCTACTTCATACTTCCAGGCACGGTACGTTACTCCCTTATCTACTTCTCAAAGCCAAAACACTAGGGAAACTGAAGTATTGCAGCGTTGTCATACCAGATTTCTACTCTTCGACGATTTTAACTTCTGTTCCAGTCTCTATTGCCTTGTAAGCATGAATAAAAAGCGACTCAATTTTAATAAATTCTTCCTTCCATAGTTTTAAATCAGTTCTATACTTCTCTTTGTATTTGTGCTGGCCAACACTCTTAGCACCCTGTTAGGATGATAATAGCACATACTGTAGTTACAATAATTTAGTTTGATGTTACAAAATATAAAGTCAATCACTATCCTTTTTTTAAATAGTGGTGCTTATCTTGTATCATACATGCAGAAAACAAGTAAACATTGCTGTAAATTCAGAAAAGAGTATTTTATAAATAACGCGTGGAGGTGTGAACACCCAATCAAATCAAATCAAATCAAATCAATGTTTATTTGGCTTAATTTATGATACAATGTTTAATTCCGGTGATCTGCAATTAGTATAAACTATACAAAAGGCAGATCACTGGATTACAAGTTGATTCATATAAGAAGATACATATAAATCCGTTATTTGATTCAATTCAATTGTTATCAATAAAACAGTACAATGTTTTAACAGATATAGACAATGATACACGCATCGTGTATGTATATGCAAAAAATATTAACAGATAAACATATGTAAATTTATGTAAAGATGAAGAAATAGTGAATTATAATGAGCATTTTTAAGTTTCTAAAATATGTATTTACTACTTAAAGTAAGATTTGATATTGAAGTTCATCGTCGACTTGTTTTGAGGTATTGATCAGAGGAACAATTATTTGGGCCATTCAAGAAAAGCTGTGCTACCCTTTCAACTCCCAAATAGCACTCCTCACTCTGGGGCATAGAAAAGAGTTTGTTCCTGATGATTTTTTTAAAAGTTAATTTGGAACGTTCTCTGATTGAGATGGGTATTGAGTTCCAAAGTCTAACACCAATTCTGGAGAAAAAATTTAGTTGCATTTTTAGTTGTTTTTTTTCATTTCAAGATTGAGTGTATAACTTATTATCAATTGCTGAGCGTGTTTCATAGGAGTGAATATCTTTAATTGATGAGAACTTTTTAAGAATATTTTCTGGACAGTTTTCATTGACCACATCATGGACTTGGTTGGCTACTGATTGGCAGTACATTAAGTTTGCTGGGGGAACAATAGATTTAATAAATAGGGAAATTGCACTATCCCTTTGTTTAGCAAAAATATAAATCTAATCACACGCTTTTGTAATAGTAGAACCTTGTTGAGGTATGACTTCGAGGCTTGTCCCCAGGCAATAATACCATAGTTTAGGTAGGAATGTATAAGTGAGCGGTATAAGGTTATTAGCGTATGTTGAGGAACAGAGTGCCGTAGTTTAGCAAAAAGTCCAACTGTCTTACTAATTTTTGAGCTAATGTAATCGATATGGTTTCTCCAGAAGAGGTGACTGTTGATCAACATTCCTAAATATTTTATATTTCTTTTCTTTTAATAAATTAAGAAGCTGGCCTGTGTCATTGTCAATTAGCCTGATGTTGAGAGGTATGTCAATCTTTTTCTGATGAGTTCTAAAAATAACAGTTAGATTTTTTGTTGTTTAGTGTCAGTTTGTTTGCTGTAAGCCAATCACATAGTTCAAGGAGCTCAGAATTAACTGCAATTTCCAGTGATTTTAAGTTTTTGTGCGCATAAAGTAAGTTAGTATCGTCAGCAAAAAGGAAGAAATTAAGCTTATTAGATGAATTTGTAATATCGTTAATAAATAATAGGAACAATAAAGGTCCCAATACAGAGCCTTGAGGGACTCCGTATGGGTTTGTTTCTTTCGTCTTAATGGTACCATTTACTTCAGTAGTCTGAGTTCTGTTAAAAAGATATGATTTAAACCAACCATTAATTATTACTCGTATTCCATACAAATAAAGTTTTTAAAGAAGTATTGCATGATCGACTGTGTCAAATGCTTTCTTGAGGTCAATAAATACAGTGCACGAGAAAAGTTTATTATCGATATTATTTTGTATAAACTAATTATATCAACAATTGCATGGCTTGTGGAGGAGCCAGTCCTAAATCCGTACTGTGAATTGTCAAGTATATTATTTTGATCAATAAATTGTATGAGATGGCTATACATCAATTTTTCAAAAATACGATTAAGATTTGACAGAAGTGAAATAGGTCTGTAATTATTTGGATCTTTAAAAATAGGTTTAAGTCTTGATATTTTAAGGTTAGAAGGATATTTTCCTTGTATTACAGATATTTTAAATATTTCAGCTAGTGTTCTTTTTAATAAGTGTTAAGCACACTTTAAAATGGTCACAGGAAACGAATAAAGACCGTATAATTTGTTATTTGGAGTTCCAATAATTTCTCGTTCAATTTCATACTCTGCGATTGGAGTAAAAAATAATGAATTGAGTTGATTGACATCTTTAAGGTGATCATTAAAATGTTTATTTGTGTCAGGAACTTTAGAGGCCAGCTTTTCTCCGATTGAGACAAAGTGTTTATTCATGATATTGGCTATTTTAATGCTATCCCTGTGACTGTATTAGTATTTGGATCATTCAGAACTGAAATTGGTTTATCAGACTTCCTATTGTTATTAATCATTGAATTAATTTCTGTCCATATTTTTTTAACATTCTTAATATTCTCATTGAAAATGTCATGAAAATACAGCTTTTTACTTAATCTGATCACGTTTGTGAGTTTATTTCTGTATATTTTATATGCTTGTTTGTCTCCAGAAGTTAGTAGGCAGTTTTTAATTTTGATTGATCATTTTATGCCTTTGGTTATCCAAGGTTTGGAAAAATTTCTTTTTGAGCGTGCTAAAGGTGTTTTTAGGGGAGCATGTTTGTTTACAAGTTTGTTCACTTTCTTGTAAAATTTAGTAAAGATTTGATGGACATCACCATCCATCGAGAAATTCAGCTCAGCTTATTCATTTATAAAGTATTCTTCAGAAAAATTTGAGAAAGATCTTATTTTTTTTCTTAGATTTAAAAGATATTAATGAAAGTGCAATAATACAAAATTGTGTGTAACGGTCACTGATATCGGATTTAATATTACCGCTCACAGTGTGCTCTTCGGGACAATTGGTAAAAACATTGTCAATTTAAGTAGCCGAGTTTCCATGTACGCGAGTAGGTTTATCTATTGTTGGTAAAAAATAGCAGCTCTGTAAAGAAAGTAGAAAATCGTGACTATAGTGACATGTTTCAGATTTTAGGAGGCCTAGGTTAAAGTCTCCAAGGATGTACACAGGTTTTCCCTCGGAATATTTCTCTAAAACTTCGTCAAAATATGATAGAAAAGTATTGGGAAAATTATATTGTCTATAAATTGTGGCACAGATAATGTTTTTCTTTGTTTTAAAAATAATTTCCATCCACATAGCTTGAAATGCCTCGCTTGATATCTTTCCAGGAATATTCAAATTAAGCATTGGTTGTTTCATGGAAGAATTTATCTTAGTTTCACTTACTCCAATTATATCGAAATTGCGGTTTAACTCATCGAGCAAGTGCATTTGTAATTCATCTATGTGTAATTGAAGGCTACGAACATTATTGTGTAAAATAGAAAATGTTGAATTCTGAAATATTTTATTCAGCTTATTATCAAAGCTGTATGGCGAATAGTTGTTCGAATTTATTCGATTATGACACTGAAGATCAGGATTTATGTCATTACTTTGTCTGACATTCAACGAAAAAATGTCTAAATCATGCAAGCTTTGCAAGTTTTCTAGATATTTTTTCGTTGGAAGTTGTCGATTATTAAGTAGCCAGTTGTTGAATTGGCCATGGACATCTACAAATTAATTTACATTATAATATGGTAGATTCGCGAAGAAATGTTTGTTTTTTTAGTTGTAATTTTACGTGTTGAATGGCTAGTCGGCTAGTCTGTAGTAATACTTAACTTTGAGAGCTAGCTGCACGATTTCGTGTATTACATCCACTGCGGCCTCTACTTGCGCGACTTGACATTCCTCTACCACTGTAACTAGCACCATAAGGACTAAAAGGTATTTTTTAATATGGAGGGAACATCCATCCATTTGCCAGATTTGTAATCGCTGAATTGGGGTTCAAACGTTCGAGATCGGCTTCTTTGTTGATTTTGATTATTCTACTATCGCTGTCTCCACTCATTAGGATGTGACTGTTCTTGACCCAACAATAGGCATTGCCAATTTCATTTTGCACTGCTTTAGCTTTTTTTATAAGATCTTGCTTCTTTGGTGTAAGATGATCGAAGATAAGGATTGCTGCAGACGAGTCGTCGTTATGTTCGCAGGAAACGATGTTCTCTTGGCCATTACTGTCTCTTTGGCAACGCGGTGTGAAAACTTACATACAATTGGTTTTGAGTCGCTGCTTCGACTTTTTAATCGGTGTGCTATGTCAATATCGTATTTGTGAATATTTGCCTTTAGTTCTTTGAAAAAATTTGGACAGTTTCATGGGCCGTTTCAATGTTATTGGTTTGCGGTATTCCCAGAATTTTAATATTTTATTGGTAGCTGTAAGCCGTTAACGCTTCGATTGCATCATCAATTTCATAAACTTTACTGCTAATCTTGCAGAGATTTTCATCTATTCTTCTTAGGTCTTTCACTAGGCTAGTACTGTTTGTTTTCAAGTCATGGAATTCAGCGCTAATATGTTCGACAGAGTGTTCAAGCTCGTCGTTGCTTGCAGATGACTCCATCTTCTTCTTGATATCCTTAAGTTCATCGTAAAGTTCGCTGATTTGTTTCTTCAGTTCGTCGTTTTCTGGTTTCAGTTTTTTAACTTGATTGTTGTCTTTAGCCATTTTTTATAAAAGCGATTTAGGATAGAGGTTTTTAGGTTTTTATAGTTTTGAATAACTACTGATGAATATTTACTCATTTTTATAATCCCATGTTAACTCATTTTTTCTTTTAGGAATTGAGGAACGGGTTCAGGATATTCAAAGAAAATATACAGTATTCAATATATACGCATTTCAATATATTAAGAAAAACTAACTTTGAGTTTGAAAAAAGAGAAGGGGAACGGTAATGAAATTAATTTCGTTCCCATTCACACTAAAACTTGCAAATAGCTAAGTTAAGAAAAACTAAGTTAGAAATAAATATAGAATCTTTTTTCTCCTTCTGACACACTCGTCCGAAAAAAGTGATTGAATGCCCCGACCTGGACTCGAACCCACGTCTCCTTGTTACTAGTCAGGCGTGATAACCACTACACTACCGGTACTCACCATGCTGGCAACATAGCAAGTTGTGGGGTATTATAAACAAGTGCTGTCAACACCTTGCTTTACACTTGCCCCAAACTTTTATTTTATTTTCTCTTTAACAAGAAGCAACTATGTTTTGCTTGATATAAAAATTGTTTCCGAAATCCATGTACCAAGTAGGTTTAAGCGCGTTTAAAAATAGGCCAAAATCGAGTTTTGAAAACAGTCTGAAAGTGGGTCATCTATTTTGACGGCTATCGCCGAAACCCAAAAATTTGGCAGAAAGTGTTACATACCAGAAGAAAGTTCTAAAGTTACTTAATTGAAATAGCAATTAATCTGGAATACATATCTTCAAGGATTTTCGTGAACGCCGGTGTAAAATTAGTAATTTTGCCTTGTGCGAAGACCCGTATTTGACTCAAAATGGCGAAAATCCTTTTGGCTCGCTAGAGAAGCAAAGAAAAAAGCAAGCCAGTTCATATTGATATATTTGATAATAGTACCCTAAGACCTTTCATCTGACAAAGTTTGAAGATTTTCGATTTTTCAAAATGTCGCAACAAAGTTGATATTTACTGACACTGCCTCTTAATAACTGTATCAGTGAGAGGTACCAGCTTAGAAATCATTTTGAAACTCTACGTTCCACGTTTGAGTGTGATTGCTTGCTGCGTTTCACCATTGTTATTAAAGTTTTTTCTTGTTAACATTTTCATTTCAGCCTCGGACTGTTCTAAATTTGTTCTTATTTTTGAGGCGATTTGAGGCTCACTGTTCTTTGAATGGATGGAGTTCTCAGAACCGAGCGGAGATGTGGTCTCTACCACTTGTTTTTGTTTTGGTTCAGGAATTGTGCTGTTGTGTGTTGTGTTTGGTTTGATGGGCCAGATTACAAACAATTTTGGAGCATTGAATTAGTTTGCCTTGGTGCATCACCTTCTGTTAATTCGTTGATATCATTTATTCCTCAACATCCACTTTGGTCATGTCAATCACTGTTTCTGCGCTATTATAATTATCATCGTCATCTTCATGGTCATTTTCAGGGACAAACTTTCGTACTGTTGGTTGTGATACTTCTTGAATTGGAAACATTAGTTGCGGACTGACTGGGTCTCCAAGATAGGGGGTAAAGTACTCACAGGTTGTGCTATCTTCAAGATCAGTGCGAATGACATGGATGGGAATGGTGATCTTATCTTCAAGTGACTTGGAGTAGCACTCTTTGAGATTTGATGATTCAGATGATAATGAGCTTGATCGGAAATGGTGTAGCTGAGGGCCATGGTCTTGTGGTGAATGTCATTAAACACAATATCTCCTTGCTTAAGGTTCCACCATACCCCTTGCCCTTCTAGTAGGTAATCGCTAATTTACCTTAAATGGGCTTGCCATTCTCTACTATATTTTCTGAAAGGTTTCACTGAAATGTGCTTGTTTGTTGCTGGATTTAAGCATTCTGCAATTCTGGATATAGATGCTTGTTTTTTCTGTTGACCAAGTTCTCTCTCAGCCTGCAAGCGGATAAAGACATTTGGGATAATCTGGTGAGGGTTGCAATTGCTAGTTGTGTTAGTAATTCTCTTAAAATGGTTTAAGAATCTTTCCTGCTTTTCAGCATTAACTGACGGTCCACAGATAATCCGAAGCATTAAACCACCATGTGCAGTGATGTCATGAAAATACACCCCAAATAGTTTTCGAAATGTGAGTGCTTTTGGGTTTAAGTTGGTCAGCTTTCTGGAGTGGAGTATGGAGTGCAGTCATAATTGGTTGTAGTAGCGAAGGATAAGAGCAGATGTTCGCTCCCTATCAGGCGCATACAGTATCCTTTGCATCTCAACTATGCTGTTCATGAGCTGCATCACTTTAGGAGGAAACTTTCCAGTTTGTTCTGCATATCCTGCCACCTTGTTGATAGCAGCTCTGTAGTCTATGCCACGTTTACATTCCTTGTCTTGAAGAGCTGACTTATAACAGCATCTTTGATAATGTTGCATGCACTGAGGATAGGTGATGTTTCTGATTTCAATGGCACTGTTGGGAGTACCTCATACCTATCAAGACCAAGGTCTTCAAGCCTTGCTTGTGACTGGTAAAGCAGCAAGGCAGGTACTCTCTTCTTACCTTTCATTTCTTTGGCAAGGAGAGCAAGCTCTTTTTTGTCCTTTCCCTCAAGGACTTCTCTTGATGCCAGCTCTTCTTCCAGATCTTTGCGTTGTAAGCCACTCAGTGGTTTGGGCTTAAACTGTAGGGTGTTACGTCTTACAATGGACCCTTTCAGCATGGCATCTTCTCTGTCTCGAATTGTCACAAGAGGGTAGTTGAGAACATGAACCAAGTTGTTGGTCATGTCTGCGTGTGCCCCGCAGGTTGAACAGAAGAAGTGGCCCCTTGCTGTTGTCCAGTTTCAAACGCACTGGCTGGGCTATCAGCATTACAGAACCATATTATATCAATAACCTCAACTTGCTCTGTGGTTAATAAATTCCTCTTCAGGTCTGTAATACACTAAAGCCTTGTTTCTGAGTATGCCGGTTGCTCAACATCGCTGCTGCTGCATCTTGCCATAACATGTGGCTGTGGTTATTCAATTACTCTCTGAACATTTACAGCTTTGCCTGTTTTGGCAATGTAATCTTCATCTGTAAGGTAAACTGCAGGCTCATAAAGGCAGGGCACAAAACAAACCAAATAGCCATGGTTGGCTACTGTGGATGTGTTTCAGTTGTGCTTTTCGGTCTCTGCAATTCAGATGTTGGTATCTGTCAAGTTCACCCAATTCTTTTAGTCTTCCTTATCAGTCATGTTTTCGTAATGGCTGTCAAGGTAACATCGAATGAAGTCCCTGTGTTGTTCTAATGTTTTTAGTCTGATGGCTCTTAATAATGTCGTTATCCCTTCTGCAATAAACTTTTGCTTCAGAATTTTCAGATCTTTGCAAATGGCCGGTTTTTCATATGAAATAGGATGTATTTCAGTTAGTATGAAAGTATCTCATTGTGTTACATAGAAACTAATACATAACATATTGATCACTGGTATTTCTCCAAACATAGTTGCCCTTTCATCAGACCTACAGCTTAAATAAATGGAATGTGTAACTATAGATTCCAGTAATCTTTTCCAGTTTATAAATTATAATGTAAATAATGAATAAATTTATTAAATATAATTATAATTTACTTCAAATAAAAAATGATTTACAGTATATATAAAATACATATAAACTAAACTAGAGTAAACACATAATTTTAAAAGTATTTTACCCAATTTAATAATTAAGTACAATGCTTAAATAAGGTTTACAAAAAATACACCTTTTGCTGTTCATTACGGCAAAATACGCGTTCATTTGCGCCAATCATCAGTCAATAAAATGAATATACATTCACTTGATTGAATCGGCAATCATTTAAGTGAAAGTCACATTCATTTGGAAATTTTGCATAATTTGGGCATTTGATTAAATTTTTGCGCATTCAGATGGCCAATTCAGGCATTCAATAAAAGAAAACAAACTTTCATTTGCACGAATATTCATATCATTAGTATAGAACGATTATTCAAGAAAGTGAATCGACTATCAATAACGCGAAGATAGTTGGCCGCCTGGTTAGCCTAGTTGGTAAGGTACCAGTCTATCGAGCGGGAGGCTCGGGTTCGATTCCCGGCCGGACCAAC
>JAOEHV020243665.1:0-12508 GCA_025447995.2 Isaurus tuberculatus | reverse complement strand
CCCAGTCCCCCTAAAACGCGGTCGTTAACCATCAAATAGCGCGTTTCAAATGCTTATAAAAAATCGAGAATACGACCTATTTAGAAAATTCTTTTTTTAAATGACCTTATTTTCCAAAAACTTTCCGTAGATGAAAAAAAATATTTGGTGTTTGTAGCACTTTAAGAGCTAGCTAGATAACTCTTTGTAAATGTCTCGTCGCTCACTGGGGCACGCGTTATCTGTTGTTTTCTGTTGAATTGTAACCTCGCAGGTTAGTTCGAAGCGCACGCATGGTCACTACTAATCGACCTCGCTAGGATATAAGTTGAGTCAGCTCTTGCGGATAGGTCACACAAATTTTCAAATCTCTGACAACTGCCAGGCACCCGGATCCCGCGAACTTATGGCTTAAAGGAAAAAAACCTACCAACAGCAGAAAATACATCGCCTCAATAATTTAAGAGGTGACTACAAAATACCAAAACTTCTACACACAAATACAGAGGTTCATAACTTTGTAAATGATTGAAAAACAACAAAAAAATTCAAACAGTATACATGGCGTAAAATTTAGCCTTTGGTCAGATTACAACAGTTATCTCGGATCAATACCACTTTCTCACCTAACCTTCCTCAGTAAATCTAGAGCAAAATTTGACACTAGCTCTAAGCTAAAGCAGCGTGGAGTGAATGCTTTCCCAGAGCCGGAATTCATATCACAAACCTGAATGCTTCTATACTCGAATATATTTAGTATTAACATCATATGAATTAAAATTTCAATGCTTACATGCATTTCTTACCCGAAGTGCCTCAGGTTCTAAAAAGGTTATGAAAACAAAATTCTGAAATAAAGTAAATGAAAACGAAACAATTGAAAATCCTCAGTCCAATCAGAAGCGGTAAAAGACGATTGAGAACAAGCATCAATTTTGCGTGTCACTTCCCACTTGCCACACAAAATGGCTTCCTGCTTCGCCGACCTTGAAGTTTTAATCGAAAAGTTTATTGAGTTAACTTGTCCGCACTGGCTGGCCATGAAGTAATCTATGATACCTATATATACCAGATTTTATTGTTAGGAAAGATAGTGATTTAACTCTTCAAAGATGTTTAACTTTTCCACGTAATTTGAATAAAAGGAAATCTAATAATTTTGTTTTTCTATACAGTACTAGAGTCTCTTACATTTTACTTACCTCGTACTCTTTTTCCCTGAGATTTCTCGGCTAGAGCTTGAGGATAAAAATAGTTCAGTTAGCATTTAGTTTTGATACGTTTTGAGCTAAACTTTTTTCATATTTAGGACCTTATACAGTATCTATCAGAAAAATTAGTGTTTACAGGAGCTAAATCCTTTAACGACCCTAATGGCCCACTGGAGCTGGCGCTTATCTCCGGTTTTTGTAGTGTTATGCGGATGAAAGTCATTGACGTCCCCTGAACGGGAAACTAATCCATCGCAGGTTCGCTCTCTGAACCGAGGCTGGTACTCATTTACCGAACTCGTAAGGATGGAAAGCTGAGTAAGCTTTGGCGGAAAAGAAGGTCACACAAATGCTCCAATTTCGGCAGAGCCCAGGAATCGATTTTCAAGGTTTCCTATAAAAAACCCGTATTTCAAGGAATCCCAAGTCCAGAATGGAAAACTTCAAAACTTGAGAAAATCCAGATTTTCCAGGCGGCGTATGCATCCTTTACAAACAGCTGGTCTTGACTCTATAAAGGCAATTAACAAGTCAATAACGTATTTTAAATATTACAAATGAAATTCCAGTTTTAGCTAAAAAAGGAAGTGCTTGTCTGTAAATTTACACAACGTTGAAAGAAAAACAATTTTAT
This sequence comes from Isaurus tuberculatus, assembly GCA_025447995.2. Taxonomy (NCBI): domain Eukaryota; kingdom Metazoa; phylum Cnidaria; class Anthozoa; order Zoantharia; family Zoanthidae; genus Isaurus; species Isaurus tuberculatus. The sequence goes on along the minus strand of JAOEHV020243665.1, from coordinate 10,684 downwards.
AAAGTTGTCTTTCCAAGCATAATTGAAAAAGAACTGAAACTATCTATATTAGAGACTTTTTATTACACCCTTAGACTTTTTTTTCCACTACATTTCGGGTGATTAAAATCTCAATAGGGCGAGTGACGTCCAGATGAAGCTCAATAAAAAAGTTAGTTTCCAACATAACATCTTTGATTTGCTTTTACCACTATGCTCCCAGTGATTGGTATTTAATGATGCTTCTGACCACCAAATCAGACGTAAAACGCCGGGTTAAACGTTTAGATAGATTATGAAGAAAGAAATGTGTTTTTACATTCCATTACTTACCAGATATTACATTTCCAAGTGCAGAAAGAGACTGATTTATCGCTGCTCCTTCCTTCAATCTATCACCTGTAGCACCAGTGGAATCTGCTCTTTCACTACAACGAACAATCTCATTGGTTAGCAAGTCATCTTTCTTTAAATGTGAAATCTTACCATAAGGTTATCAAGTATCAGGTTAAGATTAAAATCACAAAAATTTCATCCCCTCGTATGTTTCAGAAAGTAACAAAAGATCGTTTGTGGAACTCATTAAAAACATCTCATTTTGACACAAACTTTTACCTAAGAAGTTCTTGGCCCGATCTAGAAACATCTTGTTACCTATTCATCACCCAACAATTTCTTTGAATGCATTTGAACGTTCTCAAACTTTCTTGGAATGTATTTAGGGTATTCTAACATTATCTTGGAATGAGTTTAGGGTGTTCTAACATTATTTTGAAATGTTTTTAGGATATTCCTAATTCATCTCAGAAGGTATGCTAACATCTCGGGATGAATTTAATAGGGTGTTTAACTTTATCTTTGAATGTATTTAGGGTGTTCTAACATTATCTCGGAAAGTTTTTAGGTTCTTCCAACAGTATCTTAGAATGTTTATTTCGTCTAGCATAAAAAACAAAACACACTTGAACAGATGCACTTATCAGCACGACAGCCAGTCAAAACACGAAACAGACTAGAAACAAACCAAAAAAGTTTTTCTAACATTGGCTTAGAATGTATTTAGGGTATTCTTATTTTATCTCGAAATGCATCTAGGGTGTTCTTACAAGGTCTTGGAATCCACGCTCGTGTTTATGAGAGTCGCAATTAAACGAGAAAAAGACGACTAATTTGTCAAGACATCTAATTCGTCTTGCAATGTGTTAAGGGTATTCTATCATCGTCGTGAAATATAGTTAGGGTGCTGTAACGATATCTGAGAATATGTTAAGAGTATTCTAAAATTATCTTGGAATGCATTTAGGGCGTTCTAACCTTGTCTTGGAATCCATGTTTGTTTCTACGCGAGTCGTAATTAAACAAGAAAACTGATTTGTCTATAGATGTCGAATTTGTCTCTGAAGTTAATACCGTCATTGGCATAACAATAGAGTGAGATCAAGTAATGTCACACTTACCTTCCTGCTAAGTCAACTAAATTAATGAGGGATGTCTTAGCTGTCTCTTCTCCGGCGTCGTTTTTCTTTTTCTGTGTGAAAGTCACACCGACTACTGTATGTGCACGGCTGAAACACATGATCACAAGATGTTGTATTTTTACAGTGGATCAGTCATGAGACAGTAACATATATAGCTAATGTTACTGACTATTTTAAACTATAAAAGTATGGAAGAGAGATGAAAAAAGAATAAAATTGAATTGAATACAACAGATTAGAATAGAATGGATTATAGTTGAAAAGAATAGAACAGAAGCCTTTATCTAAAACTAAAATAAAACATGAATATTTAAAGAATATTGTAGTGTTAGCATATACTGGGCATCCTGTGACCCAAGCGCATGCGCACGCATGCAAGTCAGGACATGTGCTTTTGCATTGAGTGTGCTTTTAAAAGTGTACAATATATATATATCTGAGGAAGCTTTACGTGTCTTATCGAGTCAGTGCACCGATATCACAAGTAGTCCAGTCAGAGGGACTTCAAAGTCTCCCTGTATCAACGAAAAGCCATCAGACAACATGTAAATGACGCATGTATCCTGATTTTGCTTTTACGTCTTTCGTAACTATCCTCTGTCCTCTTAAGAACGCGGCCATTTTATGAAAACTTGTTTCAGGAACAAAAAAAGGAGTATATTTAGATGCATTCTTTCATACAGAATCATTGAAAAATAATAACTATATATACCGACCTGCTAGTTGCGTTCATGTTGGTTGATGCCACAGTTCTGTTCGTTGTTCCTTCTTCCATTCTACTTTCAATGTCCGCATAGCTTCCAACAGCAACTGTTAGTAATTTTTCAACATAGAAACCTTTCTTGGGGTGTTGACGAACTTTTAAACCTCCTTTCCTGTTGGTTTTGGGATTGAGAAGATCTCTAACCTGTTCATTGTAGATTTCCAACATGCTAAACGTCACCTATTTGAGAAACAAAAATAGGTTTCCAGTTTTACAGCCGTTTTCATTTACACGTCCGTTCCTGCAGTTTGTTTACAGAACTAGGTTTTGGTGGACGTCAATCAAAAGCCTTTCTTTTAATGCAGTTGCCGAAAAGATCTGAGTCAAACAAGGCTTGATTGACGTCCACCAAAAACCAAGTACGACGTCGGAAACAAACTGCGGGAACGCACGTACGTGTAAATGAAAACGGTTGTAATCATGTTTAAATACCTGATTAGTTTAATAAAAGTAAAATCCCAAACAGTTACTCTGACGAAGCCTATCGATCGAAACGTCTGTTTCCTGCTCTACTTAAGGCGATGACTGAACATTTCAACCTCTAGTTGAATGTATCATAGACCATCTCCACTTATTGTATTTGTTACTGTAAAAAAAAACCCTGCAAATATGGGACGTCAAAATTCACTTAACAAAACCTGTAAATCAAAATTCCATGCAAAAACAAGAGGAGTCGCAGGGCAGACGATGTGAAGTAAAATTTTTTACCTAAGTTCGTTCTCATTGTTCAAATTACTGGAAACAGCCATATAAAATCTTCCGTAACACGAGTTTCAAGGAAACAAACTGTCAATTTTGGCTTCATAAACTGTGTTCGACGCAGTATTCACTGTTTCGACTTGCAGTACACATGCGTAATCTGGTAAATATCGCAAATCGTTAACTAAAACACTAGTGTTTAATTTTTTATAAATATTCGCTAAAAGCTCAGATCTAAATTAAACCTCCTTGAGTAACTACAATATTAGTAGCCAAAGACCTTTAGAATTTTAAAAAACTTGTTTTGCTTATTATTTAATTCTATATATTTTCTGCGGGAAGTTAAGCTTGTTTGTTATCTATGCTGTTGATAAAACATCAATCTGATAAGGCCGATTAACATTTGAAACCAGTCAGGGGGAAGCTTTGACTTACTAGTACAACGAAACAGCTATCCACGGCTAATAACATCTAGTTCACTAGCATGTATTTTAAATTTATAGATAATCCCTGCTTCTGAAGTGGCTTAATTCACATTTTCATCAGTGGCTAAAAGTATTCAGTTTTAAGCACGTATGAGTTATTCTCGCTTATGACTTTACAAAAGCTAAAAAAAATCTGTGATAGATTAGTTTTTCATACACCCATGTAGAACATGTTTGTACCAGAGATGCCCTATTGACTTAGAAACAAACAATTTGTTTATCTAAATGAAAATACAATTACTTTCCATTTTTGGAACAGTTTTAGCGAGCAGTTGTTAGAACAACCTATTGCTATCTCACCTCAAACTGTGTTGCACTTCCTTCATCTTTCTGCTTATGTATCCCTTTAAATATTTCTTCACAAAATATTGGAACAATTCCTGGAAGTAACAAGAGCTGTATTAATACAAATTTTTAAAAATAATATTCTAAGTTCTAAAGAATACTATAGTTAAATTTCACTCTATCAGTTAAGAAAGACAGTTGGAGCTCGCTAAATAATGTTTGTTTGGACACTAATTTGCTTTTTTACGGTTAGAAATGTTCACTGATCGATCCTACATAATCATATCGTTTGTAGAATTTGGCTGAAGCTCTCCTAACCTTGATTACCACTAAAACCTTGACTTAAACTCCGATCCTAACCTAGGTGAGGTTTACTTGCTAGGACGTACGTATTGGCTTCTAGAGAAAACTTGGATGCTTGCTTCTTCCAAAAATATTTAGAAAACACATTCGAAGCACTTATGAAAGACTATTTATTCAGTGTCAAATCATCTTAGCTTTGTCAACTTTTAATCAAAATAACCGAGACTGTTTCATTTGACATTTTTTTGTTAAAAAGCATTTTCCAAAAAGGTGCTTTGGACCCGCTATCTGATTAAACATGACAGTGCTTTATGACATATTAGGAAAACGAATCTTTAAATATTATTGTACTTAATATGTGATAACAACTATAATCAGTGATTACTTATCTTAAATTTACCTCTATTAACACCATAACCAACAATAGACCAAGACTTCCCCGAACCAGTTTGGCCATATGCGAAGAGTGACGTATTGAAACCTTCCCATGCGTTATTTAGAACAGACACCCCAATGTCATCGTATACTTTCCTCTAGTAAGAACAAATTTAAGAAAACACAGTTGAAACGCAGAACAAATAATCATTTACTACATTGAAAATTTTTATTGTCCTTCACTCTTTTAGACACCCATAAAATACATTATTTGAAAAAATGCATACTTTGTGAGGAATCTGTTTTTAGACACCCATAAAATACATTATTTGAAGAAACGCATACTTTGTGAGGAATCTGTTTCAGATTTGTCAATTCCAATTGCTCAAATTGCATATTACTTTAGCAAAATATGATAACCCTATCACTTTATGTGTTTTAATTATCAAACAACTTTATTCTGTACTAGGAAATAATCAAAAACAATGGTGTTGAGAATAATATAATCATATAATAAAAGACAAATAGACTATAAATTTTTGATAAACAATACTAAACAAGTTTCTCTCTATATCCTTATTAGCAACATTCAGAACAGTATTCTCTATTCACAGCACTTTTGCACTATTTACTTTGGATATGATTATCATGTTAAAAGAAGGAAGCTTAACGGAAGGTTAGAAAAGGACACTAAAACTCCAGTTTTATCTGCATTTCCATCAAGTCTAGATGGACATTTTTGAATGGAACAGTGACACTGTGTATATCGGGAATACAAGTACCAACAGTGGAATAATTAACCAACATTAAGTAATGGCAAACCATTCGCTGCCTTTGAAACAAAAGAAGAATGACGGATAAAAAAAAATTGCCTGAATGAAACCGATTTGGAAAACTAAAAAGAGAAGTTTAGAAACATCTAAGATGCAAGCTGTTTGTGAAGGGACCATTTTGAAAGAGGTGCATTGTACAGTTTACTGTGGACCACGAAACCAAATAAGCATTGCAAAAAGAGGAAAAGGAAGTAAAGAATACCAGGACCTCATCAGTACAGAGTAGTTCGTTTTCGTTGGAAGTATGCCTATGTGCTCTATCTGGGGTATTGTAGTGTTTTTTCAGTTAATCTTAAAATATGACGAAGAGCTGCTTTCCCGGATCTCTCGAAACTAAAATGAAGGAGGTTATTTGGTGATGAGAGGCTGATCAGTTGTCTAAATGTTGTTTATACTTTGCTTTTTTAAATGAAACACCGATACTAAAGGAATAGGGTAGAGGTACTGAGGAATGCTCTGTTGGAACATAGTTCGATAGCACATAGACTACTTTTAAAATGATAAGATGATGTTTGATATTATTAGAAGTAAAGTTTGAGTATGGTGAAAGTTGTGGGTAGGTATAAAAATATAAGAATTGCAGAGGTTGCAGACATGTTTACAAGATCTTAAATACGAGATAATCTCAAGATCTCTTTGGTAGCCTCACTTTCCTTTCTGAGCGCCTCAGCATTAACGAGCATTTTTCTTTGATTCTGTGGTTAAGCAACGTTTTGCAGGAAGCTCATGTATAGTCAGTTCGTTGTCTCTCTCAGTTTCTATTTATTTCTACTATGTTTCAAGACTTTCAAAAAACAATATTATCCACCGATACTTTGCTAACGGCTGTTCAAACATCTGTAGAACTTTACTAGTAACTCACAATTATAGGCTGGGGAAACGGCTCTGCAAAAGCGAAGAATATACGCTGCCACGGAGGTGCTGGATACTTTCAATAGTGGAGCGATTCAGGCACCGAATGCTAAGCAATATTTGGACAACTACTGCCATTCCGATCTGTTCTTCCGATAGAGATTTGAGGGTCCTTGATAATCGTGAGGAAGCTTGAATAGGACGACAACTCGGATTGTCCACGTACGAATATCACAGAGAAGTGTCAGCTCAACTTTACTGCATTTTCAAGGATCGATATCTGACTGAGACTCAGGACTGTCCTCTCAGTCAACAAGAAGCATACTGTATTTTACAGAAAGGAAAGGAGATTGGGGCCTGTTGGGCCACTCCTCAACCTTAATCGGTTATGAATGATAAGTCGAACTCCCCAAAGTGGAATAAAAACGTTATTTGATTCGAACTGTTGGACCCAACCAAGAGGTAGGTCAAACCAACACAGCTTGCATGTTAGTTTTTTTTTATTCCAGTGCTCAAATACTACGAGAACAAACTGAGAAAAATTTTTCCACAAAGTCTGTGCAGCAAACAAAACTTATAAGAGACTAGCTTTTCTCTCCCACTTGCACTACGTTGGTTAGAATTGCAGGTTGACCATAAAACAATCTGATACATTCCAGTGCAGCTGAGAAATAAGGGTTCCAGTGTATGAGAAATTGACCCTTGAGCAGCCAATCATAAGTAGGCACTAGGAACGAGATAGCTATCTCGTTCCTAGTGCCTGCTTATGAGATAAAAGGAAAAGAGAATAATAATGCACCTGAAGGCAATGAAATTTCAGCTGTGACATGTCAGTTGGAGAAGGCAGATCCGCTAGTGCATGAACATCCTACGTTTATTGCTCTAGAGATAATATCAACTACGTTGTGCGTCAATTTTAAACTTGCAATGGTTAACACAGAGCACATTGTTTTCTAGACGTCTCAAAACTCTATTTATGGTGTTAGTGTAAATCGATCCTATTGTGATGCCATCCTGGTACAACTGCACATGTATCGATATACCTTAGAAAGCTCTCAAGGTATTTGGACTGTCATTTTCTGGAATGGAAAGTAAAATAACCAAGTTGTTTTCCATGATGAAAAGTGAAATGAATAATTAGTGTCAAGCTCAGTACACAAATAAAAACAAGGAGGTGGGCATGGATTGGACATGTATTGAGAATGAAACCAGATTCGTTACCATGTACTGCACTAACATGATCACCAGAAGGAAAAACGAAGAGGGGTCGTCCGAGAGAAACATGAAGAAGGACAGTCGAAGGAGATGTGAAACGGGATTCAGAACATGGGCAGAGGCAGAGAGAATAGCCACAGATAGAAAGAGACGGAAAGACACAATAAACGGCCCTATATTCCAAGTTAGAGCGAGGAACTAAGAGAGAGAGAAGCAACAGAAGGGAAAAGATACAGGCTTGCACTCATTTGAGCTCGAAAAGGTTCAAATGGTACACTGCCAATGAACAAGCGGCCATTGCCTCGGACCGTTCATGCTTTTAACAAGAATTTTCAAGAAGGAAAAATGATATTGACAGTGTGTTTTTTCAGTACGACAATTTATTTGTATTTTTAATTCTTTGAGCAGCAGCTTTGAGGCACCCAGATGCCTCAGAAACTATGATTACATTATAAAATCAATAGTTAACTCCCACCGATTTTGCTATCACGTGGGACAAGCCCTTATAATATAAAACCTTAGTGAAATTTCTACGAGGCTAACAATTCAAACAGAATTGCTACTCTATCAACATTTTAGATTACTTGACAAGCTACTAAGAATCTTTCGCACGCCTCCTGTGAAAGATTAACTAAAAGCTAAATCCTTTAACGAGCCTAGTGGCCCTCGGAGCCGGCGTTTATCTCCGGTTTCTGTAGTGTTAAGCGGATGAGAGTCATTGACTCCCCCTGGACGAAACACTAATCCATCACAGGTTAGCTCCCAGCCGAGGCTGGTACTCATTTACTGACCTCGTAAGGATGGAAAGCTGAGTAAGTTTTGGCGGAAAAGAAGGTCACACAAACGTTCAAATTTCGGCAGAACCGGGGATCAAACCTAGGACCTTGGGGTTAGAAGGCATAGATTTTACCAACAGTTGAGGAACTGTGCCAACTACGCCGCCATGCGAGATAGATTCTGTAAAAATGAGCTAGTTGAGCCCTGTGGAACTTTGAGTCGGTGTTTTATGTTGTCTAACCTTTGGTTTTCACAGATACCTCCCATTGGAATGACCTGATCTACTACATGCTTTCTCTCAAATTACTAATACATTACTAATACGTAGCTATTTTTCCCCCTAGTTTTCTTATTTGTTCTTTTGTTTTTAAATTCTACAGGACAACTATTGATAACAGGTGTATAGTTGAAGGGTCTATCCTGTTAAAATATTCGTATTATTATTATTATCATTAAAAACTAAATTTTTGTCTAAAAAGACTTGCAAAAACTGATCTTACAACGTGAAAAAGAGACGTGGAAACGATGTACAACATTTCAACTGGCCAGTCTTCTTCAGGTTTAATAGGATAATTTACGTTACAAATGTTTGTATATTTTTAAAAAATAATGGACGAAAATTACAAACAATATATATGCGTTACTGAACAAGCGTGCGGTCAAGATGGCTGGATATTCGCTAAGTTCTATTTTTGCGTTATTATGGACCGAGACGAAGTTTCACCGATGTACTATAGACCGTATAGGCTGCATTGGATCATATAGATTACAATTAAAGTAGAACAAGAAATATTAAATTTTATGGAATAGGTTTCACCGGTGGTATGAAAAGTATACTTTTTGCGACCGTTTTCAATATAAGGACATGTAGTACAATTGTTATTATTACATCTGAAACATCCGGAAACTGTTCTGGAGTTACTCAAATCTGACGCTAATTGGGCTCTGACAAAAAAGTCACTAATATTTTTACATCAACGGTAAGATACCGTGAGGAGATCTTTAAAGATATTCCTGCAGCGTTGAGATGAATAGTGTTTGTTAGAGTGTTTGTTATTGATGCGAACAATGTTAGGTAAGGAAGGGTTATAGGTGATTACAAAAGACGTAGTTTCAGATTTTGGTTTGGGTTTAATTTTGAGTGCGTCAACTCGAGTACATTCATTTGAAAAAAAACTGATATCTTGCCATATTATTGGAATTTGAACACATGCCTCCCGGTTTCCTAGTCAAGTGTGCTAATTAACCATTACACTATAAAAAACCATTTTGGCTGGCAAACAGGCATATTACTGAAGTTCTTAGGCTATCATATAGAGGGTAACCGAGGCCCAGTGATATTTTCTGTCTTTTTATTCTAAAATAAGGTTTCATACATCTGAAATACAGGTTTTTGAGGCAGGTAAATATTGGTCAAACAGATTATAGAATACCAAACAAATATGGACACATTCTCCAACATACTCATCAAAACTGGCCGTCTTAGTGCATGGTAGTAAAATCCATGCTTCCTTGTATTCCAGTCAGACATGCTATAACCACTATTAATCATCAGGGACCATCATGCTATAACAACAAAGCTGATTCGTCACCATCTTTCCTTTAGTGCCCATTGGCACAATTAGGTGTCTCATGGAGCACTATAAAAATGTTCCTCCATTCTTGTTGTTTCTTTGCTTTTGGTGTAACCTTCCCCAGACTCTTTCAACAAAAATAGTTACATTGCTCTTTCTCCGCATTGTTTCTCTGTGAATCCTTTGGTCTTCCCCGTCGTCATTTTCAAGGAAGTGTCTGGGCTAATGTCATTGGTACTTTAATGTGCCAGATTACTTCATTATATTGTTTTTGTACTGATAATACCCTTGAATTAATCAGAAAGGTACTTACATAAGTGGTAAAGAGGATAAAGCATAGTAACTGCATACCTGGTCACAATAGTGTGGTACAACTGGTGAGATATAACCATCGTCCTTTACCTCATACCCATCATGGGACCAATAGCTGTAGTCAAATGCAAATTTTCTCGGCTCCTCATTGGGTGATTCTGGATTCTGTAGCATGGTAGTGTTGCCTTGCATTTCAACAATGAGGGTAGCATTCCGAGCCTTCTCACGTTTGTTGTAAAAAGTGTTAAGGAACAAAATATATATCACATTTATCGCAACATTTGATCATATGAATCCAATACTGCTTCTCGTTTTAGCCCAGCGGGGTACTCGAAGTATATGTGACGGGGGGGTCCGACGTATTTTTTTGGGTTGAAAATTTACACGCTCGGTATTTTTTGGGGTCAAAAAATCGGTCACATATATTCTTTTAGGTCCTAAAAAATACGCGTATTTTTGGGTCACATCTCCGAGCGAACTTTTCGTTGCGATCAGTATATCAGAATATTATTCATTCCAACATTTTTTGTGACTTCCGGAAAAACCGCTAATATTAAGAAGACAATACAATGTCTTTCATGTCACTTTGGATGAAGAGACGTTAACGGACATACAAATTTAATTTGCCATTTGATGGAAAATCATGCATTGAAAAGTTCTGTTTGATTGAATAAATTAGTATTGAGGTATTTAAGTCAAGTATTTTTTGGGTCTAAAATTTCAGGCTCGTGTATTTTTTTGGGTTTACAATATG
>JAOEHV020243664.1:0-26289 GCA_025447995.2 Isaurus tuberculatus | reverse complement strand
AGATCATAGAATGACGTCAAACTGTGGTAAGAACATCAGTGACACACTCGGCTAACGCCTCGTGTGCCACTTTTTTGATCTTACCACAGTTTGACTTCATTCTATGATCTATTACTGAACAGACGCACGCTAACATGGAATCTATTTGTTAATTCAATTTCAGCAACTGCCAACCTATAGAAAAGCCTAAAAATCAGCAGCTTATCTTAATAGTCCCCTTTATGCCACTTTAAGATAAACAATGATTAATTGATTTTAGTACTGGAAGTAATTATAGGTGACTTATAATTAAAAGCTTCAGAAACACTTGTGACTGAACAGTCACAAAACTTACCATAATTGGAAGGAATGAGTCCAGTTTTGTTGCCAACTTTTGCTTTCCACCATGGACCTTGATTCTAAATGTTTGAATAATAATAATAATATGTTTTAAAAGTTAAAATAAACTTAATATATCCTTCAAACCTATATCACTAATTAATCTTTGACATAATAGCTGTGCATGTTTTTAACCAAGCTTTACCTGTCTCTGTGACAAAGGTAACACAAAAAAGAAAGAGTTGTTAAAATATTTATTTAGTTATCTTTGAAAAAGAGGAGTTTATCTGACCCCTTGCTTACAAGGGTGATGTAATTTGTGCTTTCTTATTAACATAACACTTAATGATTCAAATTCTATTTCGAAAAATCTAAAAATATTTTTATATTTTTCAGCAATAAACTAAAAAAAACAGAATTTCATTTTAAAATAAATGAAAAACATTTAAATTTTTAAATAGTTTTAAAAAAGCTTTTTTTTAATGATTCCAAGCTGTACGAAGTTTTCTCTCAGAAATATGGCTGTTAAAGGGTTAATGTGAGGACTATTAAAAAAATAACAAAATTACAAAATTTCGACATTGTTTCAAAACTTTATATTGAACTTTAAAACTAACTTCCGGTCTCAAAACTGCAAATCAGCTGTTTGTAAAAAACATAATACATCTACAAATGAATATTAAGATAATAAAATTGTCACCGAATGAAAAATGAAAGTTTTTGCTTGATGTCATTTACAAAGTATGTGTTTATACGAAACTGAAACTTGATTTAAGGTTGGAAATTCTTCCGTTAAATCAACGATCTGAACGATATTTGAACAAACATGTTACTAATGAAAGTCGTACTGAAGTTCCAAAATATTCTTTCTTATTTGAATCTTAAACGTTCCTAAATGATTCTTACCTTATCTACGATATACAAAATATCTCCTTCTTCAAACGTCAGTTCATCTTGCTTCAAAATAAAGAAACATTTAAAGTTCAGTTAAGAACAATATTCAAAATGAGATGCTCAGAAGCGACCGTATATTTCTAACCTGTTGTGCTGTATAATTGAACTTCGCCCGAACAACTTGAACTTGTCCTAGAGGAAATTGGGTGAATTATCAAGTTAGAACGCTAGTTCAACTTTTTAACATGCAGTGCGGAGCTTGATAAAAGCAATATTTGCAAACCTGGACGCGGAATAGGTGGAGGAGGTCTATGAGGTGCCGACATCTTGGAATTTCTGATCAAGGAAGGAAAGAATTATCGGAGGAAGTAGGTGGGTTCATGAGCCTGTCGTAACTACCTATCAGCGGAGTTTGTACTGACATAGGCAGCCCAAGCTCATACGTCATGACCCAAAATGATCCAAAATCTAAACAAAACCAGGGACCCTTACCTCAAAAAGGACCCAAAATCTGAACAATATAAACTGCTTTTTTAAAAACAAAAAAAACGAGTAAATCGTCTTCAAGCAGCAATGAAGATCTTTTAACCGACTTTTATTCTCAATCACCAGATCTATGGAGGTAAATTGGGGACTAAAATGATTGGTTGAAGTTGACTGATTGAATCATCTTCATTTTCAGACAACTGTTGATTAATACGATTTATTAAATCTTCTATAGCAGAGCGACGAACAGAAAAAACCTGGTCGTCCATGTTTGCATCTGCGTTCTTAACTGGTCTGCGGACTTACAGTGCTTACTGCGTTCTATACTGGTGTGCGGTATTACGACTCGATCTGATGTGCAACGGCTCGATTTGACGCTTAAATCAATTCACGTTCAGAAACGACAATCCGATTTCGGCAAACGACTAGTCGATCCACGTAACGACGATTACATTTAATGTCAACGACCTATAAACATCGACGATTCGATCAGTCAACTTCGACCAATCATGTTAGTCCCCAATTTACCTCCATAGGTAGGCAGGTAGATAGGTAAGTAGGTAAATAGGTAGGTAAGGTAGGTAGGTAGATAGGTAAGTAGGTAAGGTTAGTAGGTAGGTAGATAGGTAGGTAAGGTAGGTAGGTAGGTAAGTAGGTATAAGGTATAGGTAGGTAGGTAGGTAAGTAGGTAGGTAGGTAGTTAGATAGGTAAGTAGGTAAGGTTAGTAGGTAGGTAGATAGGTAGGTAGGTAGGTAGGTAGGTAGGTAGGTAGATAGGTAGGCAAGTATGTAGGCAGGTAGGTAAGTAGGTAAGTAGGTAGGTAAGTAGGTAGTTAGTAAAGTAGGTAGGTAGGTAGGTAGGTACGGAAGGTAGGTAGGTAGGTAGGTAGGTAGGTAAGTAGGTAGATAGGTAAACGAAAAAGTAAAACCTAGACTCGGGCCCCTTACGGGAAGCCCGAGTAATGAGGAAAAAAAATATATTTCGAACGGGATTCTAAACTGTGAAGTACGCATCACTGTCTTATAGTTCTACCACTGAGCTATGTCAACAACCTTATTGAATTATAAAACGAAAATGGTTTTGGGATGAAATAAGGAGACACTAGTGTTCTAAACAAAAACAAAGAAGCAAATATATAATTTGAACAGGATACAATGGTGAGCGACAGATCACTATTTTGAAGTTATACAGACAACAGTTACAAAATTTGTTACAGACCTGCATTGTAATGTTTTTTTGTAAACACCACGTTTTGTCAAATATGTGAAAAAAACCAGTTTCAAAAAGACAGACTTCTTTGCTGGCATTTTGCTTTCCATTGCGGGTTACCGTTAGTTAACCATAGTTAAACTCACATATTTTCAGATTTTTAAAAAATTTTGTAACAAAAATCAAGAAGAGAAGATAAGTTTTGGTGCAGTGGTTTTTTGATGCATTTATAGCAATAATATTTTGGAACGTTTAAGAATATCTTGGAAAGCGTTTTTTTTTATTTTAATTACTTGCTGTCATTCGTCAGTGCCCTATAGTTTCAAACAGGTTAAAAAAAAACCCGATATTCTGAATTTAAAAAATATGCTTGATTAAAGTCATCAAGTTAGATATTCTTTCTGAATCTTAGATTCGTTTAAAGTGTTTTGCCAACCGCCATTTTAATCTTTTTTTAGAACACCGTTATCGTCTTTAGCAACTGCATACATTTCACCACTTTGCTTACATGACAAGTTTTCTCAAATTCTAAACTTTTTCTTTCTTTGTTCGTTTGCCACCTTAATTCCGACGTTGTACTCGGTTCTTAGAGGAAGTCTATCAAACTTTGTTGACTCGGATCTTGTCGGCAGCTGTTTTAAAAGAAGAACTTTTGATTAACGTCCGCGCCCAAAACAGCTTAGTAAAAAACTGAGGGGCCGCACGTGTAAACGAAAACGGCTGTAATGCAAATAATGACGTTATCAATGGTTTGTTTTCAACGAAAAACTCTTAAGGGCAAGAAAGGGAGTAAATTACAGAGAAGATACGCCCGGCAGTGGGCGTGCGGAGATATGAGCTCTTCACGTGAAAGATCTTCTTAGCACAAGAGAAATGCTTGTTGAATAGTTAAAAAAAATGCGATGAAATGCGTCGGCAAGTAAATAAAACATGCGATTTTGTGAACTCTTGGTTGAAATCTTTGGTCATCGCCTAAAATACTGAAGGAAGCCATAACGTTTAGCGTTAGACCTTCATCACAATGTAAAAAAAAAGAAAGAAAAAAGAAAGAAAGAAAAAGAAAGAAAAAAGAAAGAAAAAAGAAAGAAAAAAGAAAGAAAAAAAAAGAAAAAAAGAAAGAAAAAAAATTTCGTACCGGCAAATGCCCCTGTAATATTCTTTTTAATATATAATAATTCCAAGAAAAAAATTATAAAAAGTGTTACCATATGTGGCGATGCGGTTTATCAGTGAAAAACCATGCAGTCTCGTAAAGGTATTTCGTCTTTAAATCATAATTAAAAATATATTCTTAAAACAATTTGGCCTGGAACTGCATTCCAATTTTTAAATTAGAACTGATTTCCTACACCAAATGATTCTGATGCTACAGTAATCCAGTATTTATTTTGGCAGTTTGCATCAAATGTACTGTCTAATAAGTTGATAAAAGAGAAGTCAAGCATCGATTTTATATTTGTTTTGTGGGACTTGAAATTTAAAACGATGTTAATCAAAATCAAAAGTGTTACGATAAACATTAGTTCGAAAAAACGTTTTTAAATATACTGTATTTAGAAAGTTGAAAATATAAGACAATCATAAGAAACGCAATACGTGTGTTCATGATCATTTTCTCGCAAGTTTCAAAAATCAATTATCATTTTCAGAACGTTTGTCATTTTTTTTCACATTTTCTTACACCTGCTTCATTCAAAGACAAGAATATTAGGCAAATTTGGAAGTTACTAAATATAAGATCTTATAGATTTAACCACAAACCAATTAGTAAACTGTTATCATTCTAATTGAAAATTTCTATTTTTAAAGGGCTTTTGCTGAATTCGAATATGGTTTCAAAAAGCACCTGTCACTGTTTAGTTTTATAAGACATAAATGTGGCCTTTTAATTTCAACTGGAAATTAAACTGAATGTGCTTTTTGATATCTAAAAGTTTTATTTTACTGTCTTAGTTTGTTTCTAATTCACCTAGATAGATTTCACTGCTTATAGCTGTGCAAACCAAACTTTTAATGTTTGTTTACTTTGATAAAGTTTTGTATTATTTTTTCTCGTTTCGTAACCAAGTCGTAACAAAAAAAAAGTCTAGCAGATATTTTTTTTAGTTTATCAGTATCAATAAAAAAAAACAAAAAATTAAAAATATCTGTACTTTCCAGCAAAAATAAATTGCTTGATATCATTTAGAGAAAACGTGATTTAGTTTACAAAGATTGTGAGGAATTCATTAAAAAAAGTGACGTTACATCCCTTATATAGAAAATAAAAATAATAACAGCAGGCTCACCACTTTGAACGCATCAAACTGGTTGTTTTTGTAATATTAGCGGAGATAAAGTGTGATTAAAGTTTTGAGATTTAGTAATTTTGATAAATTAGAAGCAAGTAAAGATTAGAAAATTTTTCAAAAACTAACAAAATTATTTAACCGTTTCTCGTTGCCTTATTTTAGACCTGATAATTAGTTATAAAATAAATCACTAAACTATCTCGTTTAAAAGAGCACCTAAAAAGAACTTCACGACTATAAAACTTAACTATAAAACATAAAAACTGTTTTAGAGATAAGTTTGAAATAAAAATACTAAAGACACAAATGCAAGACTAAATAAAAAAATTAAAAGGAATAACTTTTTATCGTAACTGTGTTCCGTTAAAGAAGCCAGATTGTCTTAATCATCTCTTTTCCTAAGACTGAACACTATTTTACATAAACGTGTCAATTCAATTCATTCATCACTACATCATGACTACAAGATAAAGAATATAATTTATGAAAAAACCAAATGAGAAAAAGGAAAAAAAAAAAACAGTTCCTCGATCTAAAGGACTAATTATATGTGAATATAAGTGCTATTTTGCCTAAAACCTCTAAGTTCTTTCAATTGAAAACTTATCTTTGTAACTGATCAAATAAAACCAACTTTTGTTGTACAAAACATGGTTTTAGTTTAATGATTTCGTAGTTGAATGAGTTATTTGCCAATTTGTGGTACTGTAATGCTTTTTCGAACGAACAATATTAAGTTGAAAAGTATGTATAAATCGAGATATTTAATTTCTATCTGCAAAAATAGCTTAATTCTAACTAATAAAGAGCTTGAACCAAAGGTGCAAAGAATTAAAGTCTTTTGATTTAAGAAACTTCTTGTTTTTAATCTCCAGATAATGGTTTACGTGAAAGCTTTTAACAAATTATTAATCCATGCGCAGGAGACATTTCCATTACAAAAACCAAACCGGAGCTCCTTTTAAAGTTAATCTTTCGGTTTCCTTGGACTTTTAAATCAGTAGATCAGTATACGTCTCCTCTTAACCTTTTATCCGAAAAGGTGTTAAAATTTTTTTATGTGCAAAAATTGGTTCCACAAATCCCTGAACAAAATGATTTCAGTTTGCAACATGTTTTTTTTTTCAAGGTAACCTCCAGAGCTAGAATAAAGTATTTTTTTTGCCTTAGAAAATACGTGATTTGCGCAGGATGTTTGACGTCATTTCGTATCGATTAGTTTGTCAGTCAACATTCAAGCACCGAAACTTTTCACTCAAAAATACAAGCAAGACAAAACCATCCATTACACGGAGTAGGAAGACTAATTTCGAAAATCCGGCTTGCGTAATTGACTGTTGAATAGTTTTTAAAAGACTTATAGAAATACGTCGCCGAGTAGATAAAAAACGTGATTTAATCAACTCTAGGTTGAAATGTTTAATTATCACCTTAAGTAGTTCAAGAAGCTGACGTTTTGAGTGTTTTTCCCTCACAAGAGCAACTCATCGACGACTAACTCTCGAAACGTCAGCTTCTTACATTACTTGAGGCTCTCACTGAACGTTTCAACCTATAGATTTGATTAAACGCGGTAATAATCCCGAGCGCATTTAGCTCCGCCAACGCTTAAATTGTCTCTTCTTTTATCTTCCTTTGTTTTCTGACAGCACACGTAAAAAAGTAAACGACCACCTATTAAGATTTAGTAGAAATGTTTAAATAAAGTTTCTTAGTTGCTTTCAGCCAATGCTTAGACCTTACTGGTCCCTTGCTACCTACCCATAGGCCAGGAAACTAGATATGAAAGATTTTGAGAGCAACACATTCTATTGTTTTTTTTTTCTTGCTCTTCTCTGCTTTTACAAATAGGAACGGGGTTTTGGAACAAAATAAAATAAAAATCTTTGTTTTTGTTAAGTCAAATCTAAAGCAACCACTTTGCTTTAGTTCTCATGGGCATTATCTTGATGTGCTCAAAAAACATTCCAAGTGATTTATTAATTTCTTTTGATTACAAAGGTAACGAAACTGAAATTTGTCGCAAAAATGGAAAAATTTCTTTAACATCCGATTAAAAACTGTTTTCATTAGACAGCCTGGAAAAAATATTGTATTCAACCAATGATTAAACTCAAACATAATTGCTGTTAATCGTTGTCTGTGAAATAAATCTTGTTTATTGTAAAAGAAGTTATCCGACTTGGAATCTTCAAGAAACCTTTTGTCAGTGCATGCAGTAGCTTTTTGAATTCATAAGTTTCGTAGTGTCAAAAAAGATCTTTTCCAAGTTGTGAGATTTCGATCTACCTATTATAATAAAAAATGTAGAAGTTCTTTTCAGAATAAGATGAAAACACAATCTTATTTCTACGATCGTTTAATAGGAGAAGAAAATCATGCTGAAGTCGCTTTCCAGGTTGGAGGAAATATCCTATTCAAACAGAGATTTATCAGCAATCGCAAATAAACTTAAACTAAATAGTTTTTAAGCATTTTCTATGGAAACAAATCCTTGTTTATTGTAAATCTTACATAAAACCTTTTAACCCCTTGTCAGTGGCGAAAATTTTTAGAATTCATTAATTTCCGTGTTGTCTGAAAAGAGTTTTTTTTCCAACTGTGGCCTTTATACCAACGTTTGAATAAAACTCTTTTCACAAAAAAGGAAACACAATTTAACGTCAAGGATTTGAAGAAATCATTCTAAAAGAAGAGAACTTGAAATTGCATTGTGTGAGTTTTTCTTGGAAACGCTCATTTTTGCGAGGAAACACTTGCTTTTTCCTCCAATAGAAAAACTCAGTAAGTATAGTTCTTGATTAAGATCAACGAAGTGAATTTTTTTTGTTTTTTGGTAAACGTTATTGACAAAATCAAAAAAAAAAAGTATAATATTTTATGCCCACTTACCACCTGTTTCTTCAAAGAGAGGCTACTGAACTAGTGGGCGTACAATTCAAAAAATTCTGATATCTCGGTTTGGCAAAAAAATTTCCCCGATTATCTTTACCTGCTGTCTCGATATGCTTGGCGAAGACTTGGAACATGTGCTTGTAGCTTCGTTTCTCGCAGTCTTTGGATTAACTACCATCATTGGCAACAGTTCCATTCTGCTTGCTGTGAACAAAAACAACAATTTACGGACTCCTGCTAATTTTTGTCTTGTAAATTTGGCCGTTGCCAACATCTTGCAGGGATTAATAGCGATTCCATTCAGAGTTTTAGCTCTTCAAAGAGTCATTCCGTGTGTTGTTATCATTGCTATTGCAAGGTTTATTCAAAGTGCTTCAAACATTGCTTTGTCCATTGTAAGCCTCGATCGGTTCATTGCTGTCACACAACCGTTCAACTACCATTCTCTTGTGAACACACGAAGAATAATTGTAGCTATTATTTTTAGTTTGGTTTTCTCTGGCGGTCTTTCATTATTACCAGTGGTTGGATGGGGAAGAAAGAATCGAGCGGGCAAAAGCGACTGCTCTTGCAATTTCCCGAACGCTGTGACTCCAACCTTCTTCTGGCTTCATGAATCGCTTCTGACGATCCTGCCTCTAATGATTATGGTTTTCACATACGTCTGCATTTTTAAGACAAGCCGGCGACACATTCTTAAAATTCATGAACAGAGATCAAGTTTTCGTAAAAACAAGGCAAAAACAGAAACGAAACCACAAATTAAACAACGCAGCACCATATTGAAAAAGAGAGTTTCTTTTTTTGGATTTGTACGCAAGGAGCTGCGGGTGATGAAAGTTATAACAGTGTTAGCTGGCATATTTCTAGTTCTTGTCCTTCCGTCAGAAATTGTAAATATGATTGAGTCTGGGAGGAGTGTTTGTGTATCAAAAACATTGCGACAAACATTACTTTTTCTAGATTATTCCAACGCTTGCGTGAGTGCTCCGATCTATGCGGGTTTTAGTGCGGAATATCGCGATACGTTTCGTCGCATGTGGTCATATTGGAGAGATATGAAAGATATCTCCGCTCGAAAACGACCGAATTCCGCTGAATGTGTGGTCCTTCAATCTCGGTCAAGCTCGTCTAGAAATCAATGTAGTGCAGATAGTAAGGATAAAAAAGAACAAATGTCTTTAATTGAGGAAACGAGCAACGAAAGAACACTTAAAACTTTAGAAGAAGAAAACGCTAACACTGATACAACAAAAAAAACTCTATTAAACAGAAATCTTCTTCCATACAAAAAGGCGGCACCTTGTTAACAGAAAAATACAATGGGCATTTTTTACAATTTTTGCCTGAAAGTTTAAAAACACCGGAATCGCTTTGAATATTAGAGCAAGAGTATTTTAAGTCTAAACAAAAATGCGTGAAATGTTTAAATTATTTGAGTAGGCCTTCTTTATTAAGTCAAGCAGCGTAATGAAAAAGCTGAAAAATGTTTTTTTTTTTTTTAAAAAAAAGTTGAAATAGTATTAAAAAAACACTTAGTTTCATCAACTCTAGGTTAAAATGTTGTCACTGCCGTAGTAAAAAAGAAAGCTCATGCTTAGGGCGTTAGTCCTTCCTCAGAGAGCTATAACATGCTGAAAAGCATTGGGCAAAAAAGCGACCATTAGAACCTTTGTTTTTCTATTTAGGTACTTAGAATTTTTTTAAAGTATAAAAGAGAAACGTTTCAACCAGACTTCATGAATAAACTAATGTGTGAATGAAAAAAAGAGCGGTCGAATCGCACTGAAATAAAATCTCATAAACCAAAATTAACCTGAATATTTTTTGAAATTTTATTTGTTTTTTTCAAAAGTATATGTTTTTTAGTCGACAAAAAAAAATAGCTTTTATGCCAGTTAAATTATTAACTCGAGCTGGTCTTGAAAATTGTTCCATAGTTTAGAACATTTTGCATTTATTTACCAATTACCGATTTTATCGGTTTTTCAACTTTATTGCCAGAGGCAGTAAAGAAAATGAAAATTCATCCCTGGCTTGGCTAGACATTTTCATAACACTTTTATCGGTAAACAAACTTTGTTTAATAAAGTCAGCAATTGAAAATGATGTATCTTAATCTTTTGCTTACGTATTCACTCTGCACTTAAAAAACCACTTGCTTAAAAACAGTATCAACATTTTGCTTGCCTTTAATGATAAATGGTTTAAGGTTTTGCTTCGAGTAAACAGGATCGTATTTTTGCAGGTGGGCTTTAAGTAATATTTTGCTCAAAGCTTCGCTATGAAAAAAAAATAAGGAAACATTATGCTTGGCCATGCTTGGTACTGCTGGCGTTTGCTTTAAAGAAGTTAGCTGAAACTTTGTACTGAACGATAACATATACATGTCCTAATATTTAAAAAAACTTAAATCATGCCAGTATCTGACGGTTGTTGAATAGTTTTTAAAAAAACTTTTGAAATGCGTCGGCGAGTATAGGTAAAACATGCAAATTAATCAACTCTAAGCTTGACCGCCGCCTGGTTAGCCTAGTTGGTAAGGTGCCAGTCTGTCGAGCGGGAAGCTCGAGTTCGATTCCTGGCCGGACCAACACTTAGGGTCTTAAAATAATTGAGGAGAAGCTGCCTTTGCTCTAACATCTGCAAATGGTTAGGCCCTCGGAGACTTCTGTGTTTATGTGTGTGTTTGTCTGTCACGTGAAAAAGTCTCCGTCCACCTTCGAGTGGTAAAGATGCGCATATGATTATTTCATAGAATATGCGCAATATAAATGATAAAGATTATTATTATTATAAATGATAAATCATCGACTTAGTCTTGTAAGAAGTTTACGTTTCGGACCTAAGAGCTACTGTTGTTCAGCCAAAGGGCGAAAGCTCGAAACCTCAGGTTTCTACTCTACTTACAGAGTACCTAGATTCGATTTAATCACATGTCCGATATGATTTAGTAGCAGAAATAATTTAATTCACACAAGCTCCTGAGACCTTGTATTTGCATATTTGCTTTTAAGATAGCATAAAACGTTTCTAATAAAATAGCTAACGAAAAACGACGTAAAATTTCTAGCATAAAGATTTCAATAAATGTCAACTTTTTTTAACTTCAGTAACCATGGCAACAACAATAACCGCCTACCTTAAACTCATACAATTCATTTTTTGTTTCCATAATTGAGGAAGAAAAATTAGTTCGTTGTAATTTTCCTTTTAAAAATGACGAAAATTTTTGTGGCATACCCAACAGTAGACCGTTGCAAACCCAATTCTGAGTAACTAAACTTCTAGAAGTCTTTTTTTAGTACAAATGGTATCTTAATGGATGTTTTTAAAATTGTGTTTTCAGTAGGTTTTTTTAATTAAATTTGTTGTATTTTTTGGTTATGGACAGATTTATATACGTAGATTGTTAGGTCCTGTGGGCGGCAGATAAGAATATTTTATACAATGTAAATTTTTATACAATGTTAGAACTATTTTATGAGGCCACTTTGAAGGCAGGATCAACTTTTGCCGATTTAAAAGCCAAAAAACAAGGAAGTTTACAGTTTAACAATTGTTTGAAAAGCGTAAATTACAAGC
The DNA here is from genome assembly GCA_025447995.2 of Isaurus tuberculatus. Lineage (NCBI taxonomy): Eukaryota > Metazoa > Cnidaria > Anthozoa > Zoantharia > Zoanthidae > Isaurus > Isaurus tuberculatus. Next base: position 14,610 of record JAOEHV020243664.1, on the reverse strand, counting down.
AACGCAGATCGTGGTAAATATGCATTTGAAACGACATATTTCTTCTTGGATTATTGCGTTTTATAAAACTGATTGACGGAGCAGTCGAAAAAACAAGAAAGGTCCTTGAAATAGTTACAGTTTTTTTCTTTATGAGAAAAGATTAAAATCGCTTTTATGCAAATGATCCCGATAGCTCGAACTCCGTAAATCACCGCATAGCGGATTTAATCTAAAAAAAAAGATCTCCGAGAAATTTGAATGTGATTTTGACAAGAAAGAAGATTCATTGGAATAAATATGTGCAAGTTCGAAATTTCAAACAGAGGTGTTGAAGCAACTTCTAAAGAGTTTTACAATTTCAACCAAAGATATAAAATAAAATGTTTGTTTCACAAGTGATAATAACAAGTTTTCAAACAAGAGGTACAGAGGTATGTTAGTGAACTATCTTCCAATGAAAGAATGGTTCAAATGTTCTACACAAAAAGAACAGGTTAGTTGTCCGAACTAGTAATAGAACAAATTTTAGTACTTTCGACCAATATTTAAATGGGAAGCTGTATAAAATATGTTTTATTAAAGGTTTGAGATGCAGATGTGGAAAGAAAAAAATACAATAACCGGAAATACAATAAAGGCTTAAAATTTTAATTTACTGTGGTGAAACAAATTCCAAAACATCTGTTGTTCTTTAGGTGTCGTCGTTTCCTTCATTTCCTTGTAAAGCTTTCTTATTTACACCTCTCGAGTTTTCTTTCTATGAAACGTCGTCTTGGTTCACTTTTTCCTCCTCTTTGTACTTCAGAGATGACTTCCGGCTTGGCGCTAGCTTCGGTTCAGATGGAGGCCTAGGGGCTAGTTTTATTTCTTCATTTTGCGCATGCTCCAATTCCTCCTCAAGGGGGTGAGGAGTGGACGGATCTAGTCCAACAATTGACGTCGCAGGTGACCCGGCGTAGGCTGGAGACGGAGGCGGTGCACTACTCACCCCAGTTCCCAAACGACCAGGTTCGCTTCCGCTTCTCAGCCTTTCAAAAGGCTTTTCTTCAGTGTTTTCCGCACTGATCTGTTGCTGTCGATGTTTCTCCATTTCTTTTCTGTCTTTATCAGCTGTTGAGAGCATCGTCTGTTGGTGTTCCTGGAGAATCCGCTGCATTTCTCTCGGCCGCGGGGCCTGGAGCTGGGGCGTTCGTGATGGGGGAGGTCTGTTTTTGTTTGCCTCAGTAGTACCCAGTATAGCATCAATATCATCTATGACAGCCTATGTTATAGAACAGGTTAACAACATTTTTAGGAATTCTTGCACGTGTAACTCAAAAATTGGCAAAAATTGGGGTAAAGTGTGCTCGCCGTAGTTTAAGGTAGGAGATAGGCAAACTGCTTGAGTGAGGTTAACAGACATGGTTGGGGTACGGTTAAGCTCGAAGTTAAGGAAGGGCAAGCAAAAGGTTAGAGTCAAGGTTAGGGTATGGTTAAGCTTGAAATTTAAAGAAGGGGTAGGTGTGTAAATTGGGTTACGGTTACAGTTAAGATTGGGATAAAGTTTAGATTGTAGCTTAATGAAGAAATAGGTTTGTAGTTCGGGTTACCTTGACGTTAACGATGTGGTAAGTAAATAAATTTCTGGAAACCTTTTGGTGCTAAGATTTTATTTTTAGATCAACTCGTTCGAAATGTTTTGTTTTTTGGTCTAAGCAAGACCCCAACCACGTTCCCCCTTGTTTGGTCAAGCAAGTTGGTTCTTGTTGAAGATAGCAAGGCCTTTGTTTCACAGCAGCTTGCACTACTTACTATACCAGTGTAGTGGTCGCAAGAGTAGTGAGATATGAAGTCGAGTTCAGTTCACAGCCAAACCCAATGTGCCCACAAAACAAAAGAATTGTATATTGATCAACAAATTAATCTTGACAAAACAAGCTTAACCCTTATACAGCCAAAGCCAATTTATCAGCATCTTTCTTCTCCTTACATTATCAATACAAAATCAGTTGTTTTGTTAGGAGAAATAAGGAGCTGATTGCACACAGTAGTCTCTCTAAGATGAATTACATATTTCTCCCAACTTGTTTAGAAGGAAAGTATGGAACCAGGTTAAGAGAACTTAGCAACAAATTACATGTCGTGTTTGGGGATAGGAAAGTGAGGAGGTGAGACAGCCCTTAAGGGGAGGGGGGATGACAGTGAGAAAAAAACGAAGAAGATAAATGAGGCAATGAAAAAAACATGGGAGGATTGAAGCAGCGAGACAAGACTGTGGGTAGGAGAGTAGGGCAATGAGATACACCTACGAGGAGTGGGGAAAAGAGTGACACAAGCCTGGGTGAGAAAATGAGGAAGTGTGTGACACAAACCTGGGGTTGGGGAATGAGGAACTGAGTGACACAAACCAAGGGGAGGGTAATGAGAAAGTGAGACAAACCTGAAAATTGCTTTCTCCCTGCATGTTTGGAGCAGAAATTTCTTGATGGATGACAGACAGGTTTCGTGCAAACGTTGATAACGACCCTTGTAAGTCGTCACTCATCACACTAACAACGAAACATTTTGAAATTCAAAAATCACGCAACTTTTAAAATGCATGTTTCGGCATGTCCAATGCCATCTTCAGTTTAAATAATAATAAAATTTCATTTACAGTTTAAATACTTGAGACAGAATAAATTATAATGTTAATAAAGTAAACTAAATAAAAAATAAAAACAAAAATAAGCAAAAATAACTCATTAAGACTGCATAAAAATAATATAAAGTGGGCTAAAAACTACAAACTCAAGGATTTTAATAGGTTATCCAAGTGGCTCAGAAACCCTTTATATTACATCTATAATTACGAACACTCACAACATTCCTAAGTGATCTCGTTTGGAGCTGTCCACCAGCGTAAAAATTGTCCCGGCTTTCTCCTGTTATCAAATACAAAAACAGTCATATGCAATCAACTTTTTCGACTGAAGAAAGCATAGATTAATCCTTATACAAGGTTAGTGACCCATAGGGTCACCACTTATCTCCGGTTATTGTAGTGTTAAGTGGGTGAGAAGTCTTTGAATTCCCTTGGATGGGACACTAATCAATCGTAGGTTAGCTCCCAGCCGAAGCTGGTACTCATTTACCGACCTTGTAAGGATGGAAAGCTGAGTTAGATAGCTTTGGCGGAAAAGAATGTCAAGGAAGTGTTCAAATCCTGGCAGAGAAAGAGATAGAACCCGGGACCGCTAGAGATCTTGACAAATACGCCAACCACACCGCCATAAATTTATGAAAGGTTGTCCTAAAACAATTGGTTACGAAAAAGCTTATACAAACCTTTATATCAAAACCAATGCCATGAGCACGGCACATCTGGAAGAATACACTGTAATGGATAACGCTCAGGTTACTATGGAGAAGACGGGAACTCAAGATGGCCCAACGGTTCGGATTAGGAGGTGGCTGGTGAGAAAAATTTGACCACATGAACAATCAATACGTCTATGTTTTACTTCCTGATTTTTTTTTTAAAAAAAGGAAAACTTAAATTGACTGGAAAAGGTTTGAGTAAGGTTTTGACTGAAAATGAAATCAAACAGCTTTCTGAGCTGGCTTGTTCCTTTTTATATTGCGGCCTATGAAATATTGTCGTTTATTATATGGCAGACTTGCTGAGCGGGCAAGATGAAGCGAACTCTGTGTTCTGATTGGTTATACGAGGTATAACGCAAAAACAGAACTTGGCCAATATCCAGCCATATTGACCTCACGCTTGTTCAATAACGCAGATATACAGCGTGTTACTTCAGTTTGCTTTTTACGATAGTTGAGTACTTTGTGTATAGCTGTTGACATACTATCTTCGCATTGTTGTGGCTGCTGGTTTCTCGGGTTCGCTTGCAAAGTTTGAATATATATTTACCTCGCTCAAATACAGGAATTGGCGTTATAGATTTATATGAGACTTCTTCAGTCCTTGAATTTTGCACAAAAAATTCTACAAACGTTCGATCAAATACCCACCATTACAAACCTCATTTCATTTTCATTTCGCACAATGGTTGAGCGAAAATGTGGTACTAGAGTAGCAAGTCAGGATACTGGACGTTCAAATCAATATATCATTGAGACTGATTTATTTTAGTACAGTCACCTCGTTCTCTTCATCATCATCTTCTCCGATCGTTTTTCTTCTTCTTCTTCTTCGTCCACTTTGTTCTCGCTTTTTTCTGACCGGAACTTCAAAACTCGATAACTGCCAGTTAAAACTTCCACCCGTCACGTAATACATTAGTCGTGACATAGCTAAACTGTCACTATAGTTCAGCTTGAGATCTACCGCCCACAAAACCTGCTTCATCTGTAAAGGGAAACGATAAGGGCACGATAAAATTTAGCTGTGTTTAATACCGTATTTTGCCGTGTATAAGTCGACCCTTTCACACCTGAAATTTACTTCTAAAAATCGCACTCGACTTATACCTATACACAGATCAAAAAACAAACATTTTCTTAGCACCCCTTAAAACTCTATAAAAATGTTTGGAACTAGCAATTACATGATAAGTACTTGAATTAATAAAATATATTCTGCACTATTTAAGTTGTTTAAAAACCATTGCCATTAACCTCCAAAGTTAAAGCGGTTTTTAAAATACTTTGTTTACATTTTGCTCCATACGAGTAACAAAATTAGAACTTTTGCTATTTTAATCTTCCAAAATATGAGGGTCGACTTATACACGGAAATTCTAAAACTTGCAGTTTTTTTGGCTACAAAATAGGAGGTCGACTTATACACGAGGTCGACTTATACACGGCAAAATACGGTACATGATTTCCGATAAAATATCTATTATCTCCTACCTGAAAAACCTATGGTCATATGTATGCAGATAAAGAAAACTAACATTCGTACGGTCTCCAATGGCCTTTATTTTTTTATTTCGGACAAGAAGAGTTGAGTAAATAACACAGCACACTTTAGTCTTACTTAAGATATTTTTAGGGGGAGAGTTACTGCTTCGTTCAGTGAAAATATGTAGAAGTAAGCGAAAAGTATTAGCAAGTAAGCTTCAAGTCATACAGTGAAACAGTAAACTCTCATTTTTTATAGAGCATTCACTACATTCTTTATGATACTGTAGTTATACGGTGCTGAAAGGTGTTGTATTTGCACTGAATAAAATCACCATTAATAATACTGTAACAGTGATTCAGATCCATAAAAGCCCCTTTAGGACATTTGTCTCAGAGAGCTGATTTTTCTTAGGACATTTTCAGTAACCTTTGGACAATTTTTAACAGTGTATTTTATTAGTAGTTCAATGTCGTACAGTGTCTTAAATTTCATGAACAATTTTCAAAACATATTCTACAACAAATAAAACAAGCTGTTTCTGTAAGATTTTTTTCCTATATCTTGGTCCTCCTTACTCTGTTCAGCATCTGATTTTCTTCTCTTATCGATAAAATGCAGCAAAGGTATTTGGCTCGTCGCTATTCCGCCATTCTACTGTAGTTGAAACCGAGGGCCTTGCATTTCTTTCGCGTGGTTGAAAAATTTAAGATGGCGGCCACTTTAAAACACGAACTAATTCCAAGATGGCAGTGCTTGTGTTGTTCCAATGCAAGAACTGCGGCTCTACATTCAGGTGTTTTTCAGCCTTCAAGTTAAGTTTTTCCTTTACTATCATACACTGTGACCACAACACATATTTGGAGAATTATTTTTATTATTTTCTGTTCAGAAACGCGAGTGTCAGAATTTAGGAAAATTCGTTCGGACAAATCAAAATTGGCTCGGACTATTTTCGAAGACCGACGTGGATCTGAATCACTGCTCTAAAGTACTATTCTCAATGAGGTTAAAACTTTAAAATGATCCAAACTACGCTTAAGTTTGCAATGTACGCAATCAACAACAGGATAAATAAAAAATAAAAACAGCAGAGATACGGGACATCGCCATTAGAGAAAATATCTACATGTATTTAAATACTCACCGTGTTTGGATCGATAAACGTGACGAAGTCGATTGAGAAATATCCCACAATTCCGCGCCGTTTGCAACAAGCAGATATTGCCTCAGCGGCCGCGCTCAGCTGAAGAGGGTCTACGGAGGACTGAGGAAAAGAGTACCCCCAGCAACGAAACGGCGAGGTGGCATGGATCTGGAAACAAAGAAAGTATTAGGTCAATAATGACTGCAACACCTCGTCTCAATGCAAATAAGGAAGCCTAGCTAAGTGTGACCAATTTCGTATATTTTTTTTTCCGTAAAAACTTTTTATAACGTAGTTATACATTGGAGGGAAGAAAAAAAAGATACTTAAAAATCCTTCGGAGTCAGACTCAGATGGACTAATTTCAGCCAACGTGCAAACAACAAACTACTCGGCCAAGCTTAATCTATGACAAGAGTATAGTGAGTTCTTGAGTAAAGGCTAGATGTTGCAAATCTTCTCACCTACCCGTACTTGGACTAAAAACTGAAAACGACAGGGATCATGAAACGTAAACAGAAGAGAAAATATCAACATATTCAGAATTAGTTTTAACGCTCGTATTCAACCGAACGAAAAAATAAAAGCCCCATAGATGAAAATAAAAAGGGACAGTTTCTTATATTGTTACTACCCAAGTGAACAAACCTGGTCGCTCATTGTGAGTATATTTACTTCACCACTCGGTTCAACCAGTACATCCACCGACAAACTGATGACGCTGTCTGATGGAGGACACGCTTCGATAACTCCTCCTATCAACATCAACAGTTCATATTATACAATTATGTAATAAAAGCACATGTTGTACAGCTGTGTAAAAAGAGTACATGTAGGTGACAACAGTATAAGTCACACAGCTGGATTACAATAGTACATGTTATACAGTTTGGTGAAAAGAGTACATGTTACTCAGCTTGGTGACAACAGTATAAGTCACATAGCTGGATTACAATAGTACATGTTATACAGTTTGGTGAAAAGAGTACATGTTACTCAGCTTGGTGACAACAGTATAAGTCACATAGCTGGATTACAATAGTACATGTTATACAGTTTGGTGAAAAGAGTACATGTTACTCAGCTTGGTGACAACAGTACAAGTCACACAGCTGGGTGACAATAATACATGTAATACAGTTTGGTGACAACAGTACATGTTATACAGCTTGGTGAAAAGAGTACTACAGTCTACAGTCGCAGGGCTCTAAAAAACGGCCGGTCAACGGACAATGTCCGTTCAGAATGGCGACTTGACCTAATAAAACCTTACATCCCCGGTCATCTTGACAGTTCAGCTGGAATATCAGCACCACTATTTTTGTGTCGTTTCTAATACACTGTCAAATTATTAAATGGATATACTCTTTTTAATGCAGGAGGCCGTTTTCCCTTTCTATCAAAACTGAGGCTTTGTAACCTAATCGTGAAACTCAACAACACCACTTTTACTCAGTTTTGACAAAAACACATTAAACAGTTTTGGGACCGTTTGCATCAATTTTTTTGTCAATTTCGTGTAATTTATCTCTATTCCTTGAGAATGGCGTCAGAATGACACCGAAACGTCGGTTCGCAACACTAACATATTTATGTAATTGCATATCAAAACAGCTATTGCTTGTAACTGATATTTTTCATTTTATTTTGTGTTACAAGAAACGCCGTTTTTCTCGATATTTTGATCGGTCGGAAATGAGGCATGTCTGAACTAAATTTTAGTTAGCCGGACAAGATGACCGGCGAACCTATGAAAATTATTTTGAGCCCTGAGTCGGTGACAACGTTACATGTTAAACAACTATGTTATAAAATCACATGTATCATCTGTGTAATAATGGCAAATGTTATCTGTGTAACTATAGTTTAAGCTATACAACTCTGTAGTAATTGCACATGTCAACTCTGTAAATAAAATAAAAGAAATAATATATACAATATCGCAAAAGATAACGAGGTAATAAATTGTACCTATGCTTCTATATAAGAAAAGGCCTGCAATCATCCTATATCTCACCTCTCTTGAGAAAATCGGCTAAAAATTTTTCCCAAGTAGGGTACATCTCTTTGTTCACAGTTACTGCATACTCCTGAAGAATGTTTGGAATCTCCGCTGACACTTTATTTAACGTGGGCTCATGTGCCCAACTCTTGATCCACTTTTCTCCATACCTTTGGCACTCTTTCATGGCCCACGAGTGGCACTTGAGGCGTTGGGTAATGTCACAGTATGCTGTTCAGTTGGAATATAACAGATGATTAGAACTAACTTATTAGCTGGAGTTCCTAACTTTCTTAATATAATGATTCACTTTGTTAACCGAAACTACTTTTTTTTGAGAAAAAGAAATCAGTCAACGTAATGTTTTGTAGTTTACGTCGATGCAAATTAAAATGGCACTATTTTAAATCACTGCTGTTTACAGCGTCTTTATCTTAATAATAAATCAGCCTTGCTCATCGTTCTTCTTGCAGTCAAGGACTGAACTACGAGGACGCAGCTCAACGAGGTTGGACCGCAAGCATTTTAAAGGCGCACTCATTACTCACAGACAATATTTTAAGGTTACAACACATACACAATGGCTGCCGCTTTACGGCCCATCTACAACCTCGGAGCACAACACCACAACCGGATAGAATAAGCTGGGATTCGATTTTTGCTGAGAGAGGAAAACCGGAGTACCCGGAGAAAAAAAATTTCGGAGTCAGATTGAGATAGACAAATCTTTGCTCACGTTCGGAGCCCGGGAGTCGAACCCGGGTCGTAGAGGTGAGAGGCGCGAGTGATTACCGCTACACCAACCTGACTCCCGAGCTAAGAGATAGCTCTTTTAACGCCACAACGCGCGTTATTGCAAAAAATTCGTTTTAGTTTAACATGCGTAAACCTAAGTAACGTTTTAAAAATAACCGCGAGTTAAATAATTATTTAAGGTATGTTTGGACTCATAAACGGATTAAGGTAATAAAAACCAAGGTCTTGTCTTAATATACATATATGTTTTAAACGATTCATTACGTTTTATGCTTACAAACCCGTTCCTCGGCCGTCAAATTCATTATCCATCTTGAACAACCATCTTGTGATGTGAAGATTCTCTGTAACCAGCTGTGACAAGCTCTCGTGCAACTGAAATATTGTAGAGTATTACAAAAGATCAAGTGAGCCATAAACTTTAACACGAAACCAAAAAATCTGCTGCGAAATATGCGTCAAGCGTCGTTTCCAGTATATACACCTATAACTAATGCACTGGACCCGACGAGAACATGAAGGATAAAGTGGTAAATTTAGTAGAAATTGAAGGAACGTCTTTCTACTGGAGGTTTGCTTTTGTACCTTTCTACCTAAAATATCTATGTTATGATTATAGCCTTCTCTTTTCAATCTGACCTCAACCAGGTGCTGGTTTACATAATTAATATGCCCTTTGAGGGTGTTTATTTTTACAATAATACCGAAGCAAAGGCCGACATGTCCCAAGGAGACAGGGAAGGCTTTCTTTTTTTTATTTTTGTGCTAATTTAAAACGTTTAATTCAATAATAAGAGTTTTGTCTGTCCGGCTTGTATAGCCCCGTATGGTTATTCCGGGTAGCCAGCACCTTGCCATTTATTAATTTCCTTTATTTGTAAATGTACCGAGTTAGTTAAGGTGAAATAAATTATTATTGTTGTTGTTGTTGCTGCTTTCAATTGACAAATAATAACAAGTGCACAATGGCATAAATATTTCGCAATCAGAACTCAAGGACAAATGAACTTTACACGTCAATAGCCATTGAGGTTTCACGGGATTCGTGACAGTGACCTCGACGGAAATAGCGGAGAAGCTGTTGGGCGCAGTTCAATTTTAATGGATCCATTAAAACTTACAACAGTTATTGTGCTGTTTGCTACTAACAATTACCTTGTGAAACTATCTTCACGATTATGCATGTACGCAACACAAGTAAATGCAAAAGAAATGGCTGAAAAAAGTTTTGGCTCCCTACAAAAAACGCATTGCGGGCTCACCTGTGCTAAACTGTATATATCATAGGTACCAGGAGGAGCATCTGCTCGGGCGGCAATAAATATTCTTTTCGAACCAGACTTGGTGGAATAAAGTGAAGCTACTTCAGGCTCAGCACTCACAACAGGAACATCTGAAACCAGAGAGGGGAGAGAGATGTTCTGCCATATGTTAGATACTTCAATTAACAAAGGAGACGGGGGGGACATAAAATAGTGTTTCGGGGTAAGGACTGAACAGTCACTTTCATTAGTAAGTGGTTCAAAACTTAGAATAAAAAAACGTCAATCATTTCTACTCTTCTGAAAACAAACAGAAAGACCATTTTATAGGGTTTCAAAAGTATTAGATAAAAAAAAACAACTAAAATTTATACTCTTCAAGAAAAGCAAAAGTATGTTCTTTTTTGTATCTCTTTAATAGTGAAGATAGTCTTCATTTGTGTAAAACTAATGATGAAAACAATAGACTAAATATGAGGACACAAGTTTGCATTCTACAACTACAGCAGTCTAGTTTACTGTTCAGTGTTACCTAGAATATCAGCTACAGAGAGGTCATCTTTGTGTAACACTCCTGGTACAATGTATGCATCTCGACCTTTGATCAAGTTTTTGATTCTGAAGAGCAAACAAATTTTCTATAAAACTCAGAATTATCTTTTATTTATGTTTAGAAGAAAAACAGCAGCAGTAAAAACGCCTAATATTTACTTCATTTAGCGGAACTAATAACTAAAATAATATTAATATTCCGTTTATATGGCACGAAACTGTAATAAACAGCAACCATATTTAAGATTGCTTACCTTCTAACAGTTTTTGGACTGTATTTCAAAATCGTTGCCAGACACATGTTGTGGGTCTGTTAAGCGAAAAAATGATTCATTACTTCTAGTTCGAAAGGATAATCATTGCGACAAAGTTCATCCACGGCTCCTTGATTTAAGTTCATGAATAACTTAAGCATATCTACGACAAAATGATTGCGTCCGCCGTTGGGAAACCTGAGGATGTACGGACGCAGTTTTTCTCGGTATCTTGGAATGTGTGCAAAGACATTAAATGGAATGCTTCGATACAGGTCCACGTATTTTTTTTTGTTTAACGAATGGAATCAATAGATGAAACAATTTTGCATGACTCGGTAAGTTTAACTAAAAGAAGCTTAATAATCATGAAGTTGTTTGCAGCTTCTGAAACGTGCAGAGAATCCGATATTCGAGCTATAAAGTAGCGATTACGGTGTGTGTTATTTGTACCTGTAAGATTCCTAGAAAACAAACCCATTGATCATTTGAGCTAGTCAAACGCACTTCCTAATCTCTGATTACTTTAGTAATAGAGATGAATGCTATCAATTGCTTAGCCTATGTTCGGTTCCCTCAAAGCACAAGATTAACAGACTGCGTTGGTTTTCTTCAGAATAACAGTCGTTCACAGAATTTCAGTTAACTTTTTAGGGGTATGGCTAAAAACTTTTAAGTGGCGGCTAAAAAAGTTGTCCAGCTAATTTTTACTCGGTACACACATGCCCCCCTCGACTCTTCCTCCCTCCCCCCTCCCCCCAACAAAGAAACACACTTAAGGTTTTCACTGAAAACTTTCAAGTGTGTAATTGTCAAATGAAACCAGAAAGCTTTAATAATTGTGTGACCGATACGTATCGCTGTGCTTTTATTAACGGTGAGCAATTAATTGAAATCAGAAACACCTTAAAACCTTAAGAGTTCAAACAAATATGGTTTAGTGTTTATTTTTAAGTTTGCAAATTGCATGCATTTTGACATTTAACTATACTATCTGACATCCAACCCTAAAATAGCTCTGGCAAAAGCCCGTGAAGCTATGGCGAATATTCCTCAAAAGTCAAGAGAGCACCGGCGAAATTCGCCGGCCCTTATCTGAAACCCAGCATTCATTTGGTTAATGTGAACTCTTTCCTAAGAGTGCATTTCAAATAAAAACCTGTTCCACAAATCTTTAAAAAAATATTCAAACATATTTCTCTTCAATTCTGAAACTCTCCGGCATTTCTCTACACTTTCTACGAGAACCAAGTTGATCTACGATCTTTAAAATTCTTCAGTAATATCCAGAGATACTTACAGGAAACCTACGAACAGCGTCAGGGACAATAATCTTGTAACGGTTCTCTATGTCTTCCTCGTCATCAGCCTCCTCTCCTTTTGATGACTCACTTAGCGGCCTGGCTTTCATTGCAAGTAACTTGCTGTAGTACTGGTAAACTTCATCGTTGATCTCGACAGGGCAAATGTAAATGACTTCTACTCCGGGATCTGATAGACAGGAAATGACGTCCGAGTCATGCGATAAATTAATTTATTCAACATAAATTAATTTATTCAACAAACCATAATTTTTTGTACTTACAAATCATGCAGATGTGAAAGTCTCAGAAGCAAAAAATAAACTGTTTGAGTACATTGCTAATAATACACATGAACTTTTTAAGTTGCTTTTTATTAGCCGTCACGAATTTCATTGTTTATTAGCCAATCAGAATGTCCAATTGCCAAAAGAAAATTGCATTAAATTTTCTTTTTTCCGCACTAAATTTCCTCGAAACAGCACTGCTCTTAGCCAATCAGCATCGATAAATTTTTTCATGTATATTATTAGGAAGAAAATAGTATGATTAGAAAAAACCTGGGCAAAGATGTAGTTTGTGATTGATTCAACGGTCAACAAGTCTGATAACAACATCTCAACTCCCAGGCTCTGGGAACAGGCGAATGGTGCAATTAGAAAAACATGGAGAAAGAGCACGTATTGAATGATCCATTTAAGGTTGCCAGCCTTAATAAAAACATCTCCACTTCTAATTCTGGGAAAAAGGGAATAGCGTGTTTAGAGAAACATGGGAAACGAGTGTACGTAATTTGAGACCAAAGTCAAGTTTAACGACAAGACAGATATATATTATTCCTATTTGGGCCCTACGAACAAATGAATAGTCTCGAAAGATAAAGGTTCTCAAAGAGTACTTTGAAGACCTTTTGGGAACTGAACAGTTTCAAGAAAGTACCTTACCTACTACATCGCAAAGTCGTCCCATCTGTAAATTTTGAAGAATGTTTATTTCGTCTAGGTTTTCACGAATATGCTGTGAATACCCTAAGAATAAAAAAAAATGAGACCAAAGTTCAGTTATAAATTTAAACTCGATTTTAAAAAAAAACGTTTTGTTTCTATGTTTTTTTCTGTTTGCTTTTCCATTAAACGTTAGACGTCGAAGCATTGAAGTACGATTTCAAGTTAAACTGTAAATTACTACAATACCTAAGCAAACAACAACAACAACAATAACAGCAACAAAAACAATAATAATAGCATAATAGCTGTAGTATACATATATACGATAGTAACATTTCAAAGACAACGAGTTTTAATTATATCCTAAGCAAAGGTACTACAATACATAAGCAGATAATAATATTAATAATAAAACAAATACAATATGACATTTACAATGCACAGTGCTTCTAAAATATTAACCGATTCATTATTTGTGACCTGCTGTATTGGCGAACTGTGTTCTACAAAGTCATAAACATCTCCATTATTTACCCTGGAAAATTGAAAAAGAACTAAATAATGATAAATGTAAAATACGATTGACTGCAGAGTTTACCTAGAGACGGCATATGAATGATTACTCTTCTCGAATTCTTAATTCGGCTCCAATTGTTTTTCAGTTCCTAGAAATTAAAAAAAGAATAGACAGTTAACATACAGTAATTCAAATGTTTAAAAATCACATATCTGAACAATACTGTTAGGGTGGTCCTTGCTCATGATAAACTTTCTTTGAAGATATAAATCTGACCTAAAAAGTGTTATATTAAAAAATTTTAAAAATTGTTCTTTTGAAACGTTAAAAAAATCTGAATTCTCTCTGCCTAAAGGTAGGTTCTACATTCTGCATTTGACGCTGAAAGTGGTGATTAGTTGAGTAATGATAATGCTGATGGTTGCGAATAATTATTGGTGTAACAAACAAGAAAGAAGTCTTGTTCTAAGTGATACCTTTGATAACGAAAATGATGATGTTCACAGTAATTATCATGCTGATCATAACGAAGATTGATGTATGCAACTAAACTAAGAAGCAAGGCTCCATTCTAAATCAAGCAGATGATGATAGCAATGATCATCTTGATGATGGTGATTGACATTTATAGCGATCCAGGAAGCAACTCCCGTTTAAATCTAACAGCTTACCCCAGCTCGTATTCGGAATCTATCAAGCTCTCTCTGCCTTGTTAAACGTAGTTCCTTCCGTATCATGGACAGCTTACAGTTCATGATCCACGATATAGCAATAACACCTAAAAGATTATTAATGTGTATTGAAGTGTTTATAACAAATGAAAAAAAGTCTCAGTAAAATTTAGTTCACCGAATTCAGTTTTTCTGATTAGGGTTTCGTTTTAGGGCGGCGTGGTTGGCGCAGTTGGTAAGATCTCTGCCTTCCAACCAGAAGGTCTCAGGTTCGATTCCTTGGCTGTGCCGAAATTTGAACATTTGTGTGACCCTCTTTTCCGCCAAAACTTACTCAGCTTTCCATCCTTACGAGGTCGGTAAATGAGTACCAGCTTCGGCTGGGAGCTAA